>JANRGW010025844.1:0-19536 GCA_024733675.1 Psilopsiagon aymara
AGGGGTGGGGAACAGGACAGTGCTTGCAAGAATGCCCTTTCTCCATTAGAATATAGCTTGTTTTGAACAGTCGAGGGACCTGATAAGTGACTGGACTAACTGTAATTGACTAGAGTTATTGTATTTGCAGAAGTGCACTATTGCCCAGGGGTAGGCTGTAAGGCTGATGAGGCAGTGCTCAGAAAGGCAGGTGCTTGGAGCTTTGGACTGTGCCACTCCACTGGGATTCTGTCTTCAGCTATGTCTGCACTGACTCTGTGAATAACTCTGTTTTGCTGGGATAAAGTATGTCGGTATAGCTGTTGAACCAAGCCCTTGCCTTTCCGTGGGCCAGGTCTATGTTACATTTCATTGTTTTTTGGTCTATTTAGCTTTTAATTGTTTGATTGTTAATAGGTTACTTGGGACACAGATACTTAATTGAGCAGGAAGACTCTGATAAATAGAGTTGTCAGTCACAAGAAAATTGTGCTGTGATTCTCAAAACATTTATGTGGAACAGTCCCCTGTATTTTACCATATGTGATCCTAGGATGCATTTAGCTTCATTGAAAGGATTTGTATTCAATCTCCTGCCTCATTCTTTGTGTTAATTAAAAACATTAGCTAAGTGATTACCAAGAATATCAGCAATGTTGACTCTTCTGAAAATGGTGATGAAAGAGCTGCATGGAACAAGATTCCAGTGTGTTGCTTGGAATGCACTCACCAAGTGGGTTTTGAGGCTGACTTTTCCTGTTCAAGGGATTTCTGTAGGTTTCTGACTGTTTATATCTGCTAAACTTGTAAATATTTGGATTTTTTGTTTGTTTTTACCCCTCCACAGATTTGGGATCTGATAGCACTATTTTAAATGGGCTACCAGGGTAAAGTTTTCCTGGTAGGTAAGTCTGTTGAGGCTGGGTTGTACAGTAACTGTAATGTAGGTTTCCTCTCTAGCTAAGCATTTAAAAGGACAGCTAGCATAAATATTATTCTGTGCTGAGAAGCTGATCCTGTTAAGCTTCAGGATTTTCAGGTTGCTTGAAGAATTTTTTGGTGGATTGAGAAACTTCAGTGCTGAGCAAGGTGCAAACCCAGGAATGCGTCATCTCTGCTATTCAGAGCAGAGGTGGCCCAAGTGTGGTGTTTGTTTGGGTTTTATTGATTTCAGAAGTTCAAATTCAGTTGTCAAAGGCTCTGTGGCCCATGAGCAGTATGAGTCTGTGCTACGGCACAGCTGGATAAGGTTTTTGGAGGGGCTCTTGTGGCCAACTTTGGTGGATTGCTCTGTCACCCTTTTGCACTCCCAGCCAACTTGGTGTCCCTCGCTCCAGCTCTGAGGCCCCACAGGGAGGTGTATCATGCTCTCCGTGTGAAAATACTCCAGTGTCCCCCTCCCTAGAGGCTGGAAGGTTGAAGCATACAGTATGAGATCAACTGTGTTTTGGTCTGTGGCTAATAGAACCAGGAACATTGGCTCCTGTTGCTCCCAAGTATGTCTAATGTAGAAGATGAGCTCTTTTACTTAA
Source organism: Psilopsiagon aymara (assembly GCA_024733675.1). Lineage (NCBI taxonomy): Eukaryota > Metazoa > Chordata > Aves > Psittaciformes > Psittacidae > Psilopsiagon > Psilopsiagon aymara. The sequence continues at coordinate 1,512 of JANRGW010025844.1, forward strand.
GGCTCATAGGCAGTTTTGGATTGTTTCTAAAGATAGATCAAATGTAGTTACTAAGTCACTGAACAAATGGTTGGGTGACTAAATATTTCACTGCTACTAGAATAATGCAGCTGTCGCATTGTAGTGATAAGTAACTGTCGTTCTTCTCCCATCAGCAGGAGGAAGTTGAGAGGGTACTACATGAAGTAGATATGGTCTTAGTCCTTTTCTTAACATGTTATCAAACCACTCTCACAGCTTTTTAGCCCTGTAGGATCGCTGAGGGGCTCTGGATCAGGAGCTGAAAGGGGCTCGACAGCAAAATTGTGATCTTGCTTTCCAGAAGTAGTGACTCCAAGCATAGACTGGAACAACTTACAGATAACTAGTTCTGTGGTCACGTGTATTGTAGGCTCCATGGTTGTGCAGGACTTGCCTTTGGCTCTAAATACTTAGCATAGTGTACAGATCTTGAAAATAAGAGGTTTACATACCTCTAATCTGTAATTGGCAATTTATCAAGATGTGTCTTAGAAAAACCTTTAAAATTCCTTACTTAAGAGTTGTTTGGGAAGAATGCAAAGCAGAGTCAAGTGTTACCAGTTAAACCATTTTTTTGTTGTTCCAGTCACTTATCATTCAGTTGGCACATTCAGTGTGTTCTGGGAGAGGGGATGGAAGTGTAACTAAATATTTGGCACCTTGTGTTAAATGGAGTCATTGTGTAAAAAAAAAATATATATCTGCATATAAGAAAAGCAAGCACAGGACTGATATAGTGTAATAGGAATTGGAGGGATAGGAGTCTCTAATTTCAATCTATACCTTAATTTAGAACATGGAAAATTATTCCTGTCTCAAGAAACTCTACAGCAAGACATTTAAATGCAATGCAGTTATCCCATGTCTCTTATGGAACATATCACTGAGAGCTGGAAAGGATATCACATCCAGTTCTTGGTATTTGTGGTGCTTGTGACCTACAGTAGGACCACTTACAATCGTCAGCTTTATCTGATGTTTCTACCTGGAGTTGCCCAATCCTAAGGCAGTCTGGCCTGCCATACTTGTTCAGGAATTTGAGTATTTGCAGTTTGAATGGGACCAAAGAGAAAGGGTCTGGAAGGGATGTAGAGTTTTCTAAGTCTCTTGACTGCTGTGAGATGCAAAGTGGTTTGTTTGTGGAAGGGTGGCTGCTAACACATTGCATTCTTGGCTGTAGACTGAAGTGCTTATGTGGTCTGGGCCCTGTGTGATACTTACCTGGAAGGGGAGGGGTTCTGTAACCCATCCTGTTTTAATTTGGTTTAGAGAGTGTCTTTTAGGCAGATGAAGACAAACGTGCAGTCTTTCTTTTGTGTTTTCGTTCCACAATGCTGCCATAGAAATGAAAGGTGATGAAGGACTTGCCAGGCATCATGCTGAGTCTCAGCCCATGGCTGCCTCCACACTGGACCTCCTGTCCTGAAAAGCATCTGCTCTCCCAGCTGATGAGGAGGTTGTCAAGACGGAGATGAAGGTTTGTGCAGTGTGGAAGCACAAGTCCTTTCCTCATCCAGGCACTGCACTGCTTGGCCCAGTCATGGCAGCCCTTGTGAAAAGCATGTGTAAAGCATGTGCTGCTGCTCTGTGAGCTCAGCATGTGGAGCCCATCCTGTGAGAGCAGAGTGATGGGAAGGTGTTCATGCCGCACAGGCCATTTGGCAAGATGTCACCCCACAGTGGATCTAGTTCTCCTCTCTTGACAGTAAGTTTTATACTGACTCTGTTAACTTCATGGGAGTTGCTCCAGAATTCATGCTATTAGTTGCAAATGCTAAATCAGGCCCAAGGGCTTGGTTTTTGTCTTTGTGACTTTTCGTTGACTTCTGTAGTTTTTATAAGCCTATATCTGTGAATCCCATGCTTAACTTTTCTAAATAAAATAAAACATTCTGCAGGATGGATAAACCTGTATCTGTCCATTTTGTGTTGCAGTGTTTTTTTCCTCACATATTTATTGAAAGCTTGCAGAAAGATTTAAATGTGTTCTCTAAGAAAAGTGACTGAAATTTATTGTCTTGTAATTGCAGGACTGATAGTATATCCATTTGTTGTGTGCTTGGAAGTTGGAATATACATATATTTTTTTATCTGCTATTCAATCTGAGTTAGATTGATTTGCACGTATTTGAGAATAGTCATCTGTCTACTGCAGTGCTTTGAAAAGAAGCTGGCTGATAAAGCAGGTGTGTATTTTTGGTCGTTTTATTTTTCTGCCTTGAGATCAGCAGAGAGAAATTACTTACACATAAAAGAAAAGAAATTGTGGAGCTGTCATAGCATTCTCTTAGACTCATTCTGCAGTTGTTTTTGCAATGCTGTAAACAATTCAGTTGAAAATTACTACGCATTAGTGCCATACTGCTCTCTTTGAAGTTGACAGGATTCTGCTGACAGTGTGAGTATGAGAGGAGTGTGAAGATCTTGCCATGGTAGAGTGAAAGTAGCAAAAGGAAGTTAGAGTCTTACTAGTTCTCTGGCGGGAATAACTATTTTGTGATATGTAATCATCATACATGATTTGGAATTAGTGAACCCATTTGTGTGGCTGTTGCATGAAAAGACTATTAGTGATGCTGCACCATGGAGGATTCTGGTCTGTGAGGATGATGTATAACAGTAGGGTTGATTGAGACAAAGGAATTGCATTTTTCCTCCTGATCTTGAAAGAGGATTTCCAAGATAGCCTTCTAAATGAAAGTTCTTGGAAGGTGTCTTACATGCGACTTGTCTCTGAAGAGTAAAAGCCCTGCTATACACAGAAGCTGGTGTCATCTGTAATTCTGAAAAGCCTGGAGGCACAGAATCATTTTGCATGTTATTTAAAAACTAAGGGACAAATCCTTAGCTGCAAGTGACATGCTCTGTTGCAACGAATGGAGCACTGCAAATTGTCTCTGGTGAGGGATGGTAACAGTCCTCTCCTCAAACCCACGTGTACAGCCTTAGAGGCAGATACATTTATTGAGGGGCTTCTCTCAGAAAACCCCCAAGCAAAACCAAAGCAAAACAAAAACAACCCCCCCAAAAATACTCCCTCAAATCAACTGTTCCTCACTCCACTAGCTCCAGAATGTGAATGTTATCTGAGCAAATGCCCAGGACTAAACACAGTGCTCTAAACATGGTCTTATAAGTGACTTGTAAAGGAAAAGAAAAAAAACCCACAACAAAACCCCAAACTTTTTGGACATTTAAATGCTTCTCTTTCCTTTTTTTTTTTTTTTTTTTTTGTCCAAAATAATGTCTTTGGTTTCTGCTTTATATTTGCTGAATACAAATCTGTGTTTTCCAGTAATTAACTCCAAGGCTTTTTGACCCTGATTTTGTTGACACGCATTCCCAACATGACTTTTGCTGCTGGTGGCATGAACTTAAATGCTAGGCTGCAGTAGAACTCGTATCCTGAAGTGTTCCTCTGAATGTGTGTTAGACCTGAGAATTGCTGCTGAGGTCTCCATTAACTGCTTTCAACTATCCAGAATTTTAGAAAATGATCTTTGAGCTGTGAGTAAACTTTTCCACTGGTGAAGTGTGTCAGACTTGGGAAACTGCAATTAGGAATGTGGGTCTGGAGTCTACTAGCTGCAAGCCTATGTCCTAGACAGGCCCCATCCCTGCGTGCCCTGCCATGTGAGAAGTAGACTGTGGCTCCATGTATTTTGATGCGCTCCACGTATTTTGATGCACTCCACTTGCTTTGATATACTCCACTTACTTTAATACAGTTAGAACAATGAGCAAAAGCTATTGCACAGCAGCGATGTTTGAGTCCCAATACCGTGTCACAAGGACTTACCCAGAAAGCCCCAGTTCATACTTGTACCAGTCGTCTTCATTTTATGCATTGCCTTGGAATTTTTGGTGTATTTAATTGGACTGAAAATGAGGCTTCACCACTGAGTGAGCAGCTTCCCTCTGGGTAATTCAAATTTTTTGTTTTGTGGTGTCATAAGAATTTTTAATTTGTGTGTGGTGCACAGATGAAAGCACAGCTCATCATTTTGTCTTCACTAGAAAGATATTCTCAGTGTTTGCTTTGCAGCATGTCCCTTAAAATATTGAACTTTATTTCAGTTTTGGTTTTTGTTGGTTTTTTTTTTTTTCTAGAAGGTATGATCTGCCAAGATAAATTTTTTTTTATTATAGTGTGAATTTATTTTTTGATGTCTTTATGAAAAACATTATTTCATCTGCTGGTATTTCATGAATGACTGGGCATATGTTAGCTGTCACTTCTAGTGTATTTCTCATGTGGTTAACAGCAGCTCTGGAAACCAGAGGAGTGTTTTTGCTCTGTCTTGTATGTCTTGTTCCTTGCTAGCGATAGTACACTTGCATGTGCACTCCCTTTGGCAGACGCACCAAGCATATTCCTTTACTGCTGGTAGTCTTCTATTTGCCAGGCCCTAGTCTAGACTTGAGAACTGTTGCTTTCACTACTCCACAGTGAGCTAGAGGCATTTTTGTTTTAATTTAGTATCACAGCCATGTTGAAACTCAATGTTTTATTTGAGGTTTATTTCAGGCCAAGCAATACCTAATATTATGTCAATTTCACTGGTGCTCCCTCTGTTGCTTTATAGTGTTCTGTGTTTTGCTTAGCAATTAAAGTTGGTTTACATGTTTCAAAACAGACAGTAGGTGATAGTTGTCTTTCAGTAGTTACTGATAATGTTCTAATAATGACTAGAATGTCATGAGTTCTAATGATCCTGGCAGGCTTTCAGTTATACCACTAAAGTACAAAATGTAAAACCTAAGGAAAAGTCTTGGGCCTGGGGATAAGCTGAGGAGTAAGTTTAACTAAGGATACCTGGATGGAGACACTAACTTGGAAGTAGTGAATTGAAGAAGGTAATCTTCCTATCAACACATTGTTTCATACCACCTGTTCCTTCACAAACAAAGCTAAGAGTTGGGGCTGTTCAGCCTGGAGGAGAAAAGCTGTGTGGTGACATCATAGCAGCCTTCCCGTATCTGATGGGGGCCTACTGGGATGCTTGAGAGGTACTCTTCATCAAGGGCTGTAGTGATAGGACAAGGGGTGATGGGCTCAAATTAAACCAGGGGAAGTTCAGGTTAGATATAAGGAAAAAGTTCTTTACTGTGGGGACGCTGAGGTGCTGGCACAAGCTGCCCAGAGAAGTGGTAGATGTTCTGTCCCTGGTAGTATTCAAAGGCAAGTTGCACAGAGCCTTCGATGACATGGCCTAGTGTGAGGTATCCCTGCCTGTGGCAAAGAGGTTGGGACTAGATGATCTTAAGATCCCTTTCAAACCTGACTATTCCATGATTCTGTGTCTCTCACTGTAGTTAAAACTCCTGCTAGTAGGCAGTGCATCATTTATTATGGGAAGACTCCTTGGGTTTTTGCTTCATTGGGCTTTCTGCATCCCTTGTGCAGGTGGACATTGCATTCCCTGCACAGCTCTCTTCGTAAGGATGATTTGCTTCCTGGCAAGGATGGGCTTGTAACACTGGTTACAAGTGTTTCCTCTGTGTTGGGGTGGAGCGTGCCCTGTGGGCCCAGCAGAATGGGAAGAAAGCCTTCATTTTGCTAGCAGAAATTTTCATTTGGAATACTTTACTGGAATCTGGTGCATTAAAGGGATAACAAATTTAGGAAAGGTAAATCAGCTCATGCTCAGTAATATTTCCATTCAGCAAGAGGTTTATATATATATGTTTTTAGCTATGAACGGTTCTTCAGTTTTTCTCTGTGCTTTTCCTAATTGATGCACTTTGTTAGATGAGCATTAATGCAGCATAGGCCAACAGGTCACATTTAACTCTTGAAGCTACAGTAAAGGTACTGACAAAAATCAACCACCAAGTCTAGCAACTTACAGGTTGTATAAGCTATCCCTGGCATCTGTAAAACCCTATTTATTTTGGATGTACAATCTCCAAAGAAAGGTAGGTCATGTAAAGTTTTGGCAAAGTTCATGATGTGTGATGCCTGTAGGGTAACTGAGCATTTTATGAAATCTCTTACTTTTATTCGTCCACTGTCCAGTGGCTGGCATAGAAAGCTGGTTGTCAGTTGAAACCTTTTGTCTCAAGCTTGCCAGCTTTCAATTGAGCACAATATGTTATTTCCTTGGCTGCTCAAACCCATTTCTAGTCTTGCATCTACATAGGTAGGTGTGGAATGTGCAAGTGCAAGGAGGGTAAGTTTCTGTGTGAATTTCTGCATTTGAGGAGAATGGGGAGAGGTGCTTTTTGGTGGGAAGCTGCTAAGAAGCATGGAGCTGTTTGAAAGTCCTTGTGGGCTTGGAAAGTGTTTCTGATCAAGAGATTCATGAGCAAAAGTCGTTGAAATTCACTGAGCTTTCAGGCTTTAGACAAGTAGCTACTGCAGCTGCATTTGCAGTGCCGGCATGGAGCAGTTAGTGTTTGGTGCTGTACAAGGAAGCATCTGTAGAAAGCTTACAGTAATGTGTCACTGTCAGGATGGCCAAAGTGTGGAAGGAGAATTGGAATCACAAGAGTGAAAGTGGTTTAGATGGTTTAGAACTGAGTTATAGTCTGGGTCTCTTTCCACTATGCATTGCCAAACAATAGGTTGCCTGGACAAGAGAGGAACCACTGCAGTTACATTCTGCAGAATATAACTTTTTTCTGAAGGGGGAATTAGAAAGAAATGGGTTCTAGCCCTTCAAGCTAAGAATAAATGTGGGAAACATGAGCTGGATGCAGTGAGACTGGCAGCTGACAGCAGCTGCTTCTGTTACACTTTGGGCTTTAAAGGCAAAAGAAGGAGCTTGACTCGGTTTTGAACCCTGTAATAGCATTAGGAAACTCAGCTGACTGTAACAGCCCCTCTGGGCTGGTGAAGGTGGGGATGGGAAGAGTGGACCAGCAGTCCCTCTAGGCTTATGTTTTCCTGATTGTCAGGGGGTACTAAGCATCAAATGTCAGCTCAGTCCTTGGGCGGTAGGGGATGTTGGCCTCATCAGGGGTTTCTGGACAGCTCCAGTTGCCCTTTCTGCAGGCCTTGGGAAAAAATAATGGAGTTTGCTTGATTTCTGTCTTTAGGAGGAAGCCAGTACCAGCTCCTTGCTGGGCATTGTTCATCTTCACCTGCTGCAATAGGGGTTGGGCTAGGACCTTGCAAGTAGGAGGAAATACAGTGGTCCTGCCCAGGTGAGGTCATGGTCCGCCAGCTGTGAAAGAAAGGTGAGTGTTTCCCCTGTGACTTGCCTTATGGTGCTATGGTTTTGGAAGGAAGGCACAATGTGAAAGAATAGCAAGTTTTGAGGGTGGATTGAGTTCCCCTAGCTTAGTCACAGCAGGCCGAGTTACTCACTTGAGATTTGTGACTCCCCAGAGACATGGGTTTGTGTTTGTGCAGGGGGAACATCATAGCTGAGATACAGAAGAAGAGAGAAATTAACTTGATGGTGTTTATTTTAAGAATTGTTGATAAACTTTGAAGTTTTTTTTTCATGTTGCTGAATTTTACAAAGAAGCTGTATAAAAATAACTGGCACCAGCTGTAGAAGCAGTAAAATAATGCTGTTAAGTCTTGAAACTGTGGTATGTAACCACAAGAACTATTTTTTTTCATTGGCAGCTTTCTCTTTATTATCTGCAAAAAAGAGAACGATGGAATTTGTTAATTTAATTTTTCATTTGTAAAAGGACCAAGTAAACCTGTATCCCTGGCCCTGGCTCCCCATACACAATGCTAGCCAGTGTTTTTTGCTAGCAGTCATGGTAATCTTCATGGTACCAGTGTGTCAACAAGAATTAAACTAGAAGAGACCTTGACATCAGGCTGCTGCCTCACTCTCTGGGTTTGATTGCATTTGATTCAGATGAGAAAGAAAAAACAAGTGATACTAGCAGACTTTTTACCTGATCTATGTACATAATGTAACTCCTGATACAGTAAACGTGGAGTCACCAATGTGGCTTAAGTCAGAATGGTCTGCTGTTAGTACTTTGACCCAGTTTCACCATTTCAACAAATGAGGCTTGTTCTCTTTTGAAATGCTTATTTTGAAACACTTTGTCCCAGGAGAGAGGAGAGAGAAAACAAATTGTTTATACAAGTAAACTAATAGTGGAGAATCAGAACACCCACACTTCCTTCTTCGGGAGTTCCCCTGCTAGTAGTTTCTATGAACCCATAAATACAGTGAGGAAAGAGAAACTTCTAGTAGTAATTAGATGGGTTTCTATGTGACTGCTGATGCTGGCAAAGAAGCGAAGTTTGGCATTGATGTTTCCTATAGCACTGGGGGATCAAAAATAGGAGGGAAAACTGCACATCCCAAAATCTAGGGAGGGGGAGGACCTTCTTTCTTCCTTGTCTGGATGGAGATAGCCTAGAAGAGGCTTTAAGCCTTTCTCTTTACTGTAAGAGCCAGTTGCTGGCATATCATCAATACCTCCCTCTTTATTTATGGGAGTGTATATGTCCTGGTATTTTGAGGGACTTGAGGAAAGCAGCAGATAGGCGAGTTATTGAGGTGATGTTCTTGGACCATCTTAAATACAAATGTGATGTTGGAAGAAGGGGAGGGAAGAGAAGACTGCTCAAGCTCATGTGAAATGCCGAATCTTGTAGATGTTGTGTAATACAATGTTTGTCTGTCCTTTCATGATCCTTATTCAGATAGCTAGGGAGAAAGGTGTAGAAAAGGAGAAGAGCTTTAACAGGAAGTAAAAAACAGTGGAAACTGTAAAATATGGAGAGAATTGGATTGGGGGATGCAAAACTTCCAGATAGAGGGAAGAAAGCTGACAAAGTCATGGGGTTTCACCCTGGAGGTTCAGCTGCAAGGGTGAGGGCAAGTTGGGTGTACAGCCTGGGGTAGGAGAGACTTGGGTTGGTCAGGATAAACAGGGTGAGAGGAGAGAGCTAGTGATGGACAACCTGATGGAAAAAGGGAAGAGGTCTGGGAAACCAGCAGCAACCTTTGAGTTGCTGATGAATTGCAAATCAGCAGTGACAGAAAGATGCTGGAGGTACCAGAGATGGTTGTCAGAGGAAAAAGTTACAGGGAGAGGTCAGAGGGAGCAATTGTTGTCTGAAGGAGAATCAAGAAGAGTGGTATAGGACAGGAAGGATGACCTATGTTTATGTGACATCCAAGTTATACAGATTGAAACCCAAATTAAGCTTGCCTGAGGCTAACATGGTCAGTCCCATGTCATGTGTATGAAACACAGGAAGAGGGGTGGAATAAACTGGGGACAGATACTTCAGCAGCCTTCAGCTCTGAATTTCCTGGGTTTCACTGGTGTGTGTCATAATCTTTTTGTTTCCACTATTTTCTTTTTCTCATAAAGAAATAGGGTGGAAGAAGAAAATATAAAAAGTGTTTATCAGAATAGTATGTCATGTTTGGCTTTCTCATAGATTTGGTGAAAGTAAGATTTATAAACTAAATTGTAGATTCTGAGTATTTGAGAATCCCCCTCAAAAACTCCTTTGTCTCTCAAAAAGAAAACATCTCCCAAATTAATCTGCCCAGCTCCTGAAATAAGCAGTAGTTCAGTTGTATGAAAAACCACAATCAGATTAATATTTCAGACCATAGTTGATCAAAGTCATGGGTGAATTTTCTCATAAAACAATCACTCTGTAATTTACAGTCTTGATCCTTATGGGAAATGTACAGGTGCTTCACATGATTTTGAGGATTTAATCTTCCTAATTTTTCCAAATAGGTCCGATAGGGGGAATGTCTTGTATTATGCTGTCTGTAGTCATTGTTCTGAAGAGCTGTTAGATTGCCCTATTTATGCCCTGGCCCTGCCCCCAACCAGATCCTTGAACAGGCAAGAAATAAAGACTGCTCAAACTAAGTTTGTGTTTCCTTGGGATTTTGTGTGTGGTGTTTGTTGTTTTTTCTTCTGTTTAATGCCTAGTAACATTATGAAATAAGTCTAGGCATTTTATCTCCTGGGATGTGTATATGGCATAGCTGAAAGGACAGTAAGAACACTGTGCTTTGGGATTCATCCTGCTCGCTGTGTGGCACACTTGTGTGACAGTGAACTGACTCACAGACATGGCTCAGTCTGTTTTTTCCACTCTGTGTCATCAAATTGTGCTTCAGGAACAAATTATGCATTCTAATCTTGATGGAGGCCTTTTAATACAGGTTAGCAGTACCGTGTTGTACTAGTGCAGAAGCTGAGTCTCTGGTGAGACTACCTCAATTCGCACCAGTGTGTCTCTAAAGCCAAGACAAACGATGCGATTTTTCTACATGGAGTAGCTTATCAATTAATTGCTAACGAATCCTCTCTAGGTTAGGTCAGTGAGAAGTGGTACAGGTGTGTTTTGTTCTCTGATGTATTTACATGGGAGGTCTTTGTGTGGAGAGCAATGAGTTTTGTTTAATTAACTGAAAGATTTTTTTGTGGTCTTTTCTGTGCACAAAGCAAACCAAACAGATCAAGACATAAACATTGTTCTTTTAAAGCTTCTCTAGTGGAAGTATTTTCTTATTGAGAAACAGATATTTTACTTGATATTGTATGTAAAGTTTGGTGGTTTTGTATGCTAATTTTAACAAGAGTTGGAAAGGGCTTCCAGCCATTAGTGAGTCCAGCCCTCCTTGCAGTCAGATCAGGGTGCTGGGGACCACGACCCACTGAGTTTTTGGTATCTCCAAAAGCGAAGACACCTCAGCCTCTCTCAGTCCCTGATCCACTGCTTGAACACGCTTGTGGTGGAAGTCTTTTTTTCTAATGTTGAGTTGAAAGCTCCTGTGCTGTGCTTTGATTTTTGTCTGTCTTTCTAGTATTGTGCTTTTGAGAAGAGCTTGATTCTGTTCTCCATGCCTTCCCATTAGGGAGTTGTAGACAGCTTTAATATCTCTCCTAGCAGAAAGCATTGCAAAGCAAAGGAAATCTCACTGAAATGAGCCAAGGGGTGTAACATTCTTAGTGGTTTGGGGGCTGTCTGTGTGTCTCTGGAAGTGAATTTCCTTCGCACACACTTTTTTGCACATACTCATTCTTTTTTTATGTGGTCTCTTCCTGTTTTTCTGTGGTATGTCCCAGGCCTGATCACACCTTTCTTTCCTTTGTATACGCACTGACAACAGTAAAATACTATCATGTGTCACCTCCATCATTACCGTATCTGAAACTCTGTCAGTGCTAAGTTGCTTAGTCCTTGAAAAACCCCAGACAAGGGGTTGAGGTAGGGCAGTACTGTTCCCAGTTTTCATGGGAAACAAATTCAAATTGTACATCAAAGTTCTCACCCAATTCGGGATCGGTTTCTTAAATCTTGAGAATGCATTAACCACTGGGACATGTTGTCTTAGTGGAACTGTAGATGTGCTCAAAGGCAGCACATGCACTTCCTGAAATCCCAAACCATCATTCTCTAAGATGATGCTACACTGTTTAGATTTGTCTCATTTTAGATGCACATGTAATCTGAAGTGTGATTCAAATGCTCTCTTTGCTGTTGGACTAATTCTTTTAGAAATGGCTGGAGGATAAGGCAGCAGCAGGATTCATGAAGCAAGCCAACCTAGGCTGCTGGCAGTGTAAGCATCAGCACTAGCCAGTGCTGAAGAATGAGATGGCAGCTTTCTTCACAGCTGCAAGCAGTGAATCACAGAATTGTAGAGCAGTTAGGGTTGGAAAGGACCTTAAGATTGTCCAGTTCCAACCCTCCTGCCATGGGCAGGGACACCTCACACTAAACCGCATCACTCCAGCCTGGCCTTGAACACTGAGAGGGATGGAGCATTCACAGCTTCCTTGGGCAACCCATTCCAGTGCCTCACCACCCTCACAGTAAAGAACTTCCTTCTTAGATCTAAACTTCTCCTGTTTCAGTTTAAACCTATCACTCCTTGTCCTATCACTACAGTCCCTGATGAAGAGTCCCTCTCCAGCATCCTTATAGTCCCCCTTCAGATACTGGAAGGCTGCTCTGATGTCTCCACGCAGCCTTTTCTTCTCCAGGCTGAACACCCCCAACTTGCTCAGCCTATGTTCATATGGGAGGTGCTCCAGTCCCCTCATCACCCTCCTGGCCTCCTCTGGACTTGCTCCAGCAGCTCCGTGTCCTTCTTATGTTGAAGACACCAGCACTGCACATAGTGCTGCAAGTGGGGTCTCATGAAAGCAGAACAGAGGGCAGGATCACCTCGTCTGACCTGCTGGTCGCACGTTTTTTTGATGCAGTGCAGCACATGGGTGGTTTCTGGGCTGTGAGTGCACACTGAACCCGGTTCGTGTTCAGTTTCTCATCAACCATCACCCCCAAGTCCTTCTTTGTAGGGCTACTCTGAATCTCTTCTCTGCCCAACCTGTAGGTGTACTTGGGATTGCCCGCACCCAGGTGGAGGATCTTGCACTTAGCTTGGCTGTCACTCCTGCCCTGATGCTACTTTTCCTATTGATAAGGTAATTTAACCTGCTGGCTAATATAACATAAGTGAGAACTCTGAGGGCAGTAATGTTGACCTTAGGCTGGCACAGCTGTAGTATCCTGAGGGTTGTGTGTTGTGGGGGATGTGTTACTGTGCAGCTTCTCAATACTGTGAACATAGTGTTTGGTATACAGCCCAAGTTTATATGGTCTAGAAAATTACCATTTAATAAATATGCTAATAGCTTGAGTAAACTGAAAAAGGGTGAGATTGTTCCTAACTAGTTCTAAGGGTTAAATTGAGAAGTGGCCCAGGTGGTTACATATCTTAACAGTTTTTACCAAAAAAGTCATATATTAAGCCATTACCATGAACTCAGCTGAAATAAGGTTACTGTATATTTAACTGTCTTAACTTATTACACTTGGAGGAAGAGCAACCTGTGTACTGAAGAGTAGCAGCTACTGCTCCAGGAGCTGTCTGAAAAGCAAGGTGTTGAGCATAGTACATTTCTGATGACCTGATTCTGTAGCTAATAGGTAAAACATTAGATCAGTGGTGGTCCAATAGCACAATTCACATACTTTCTTTTGAATGTGTCACATGGAAGAGGAGCCAAGATCAACACCAGAATAAGAAAATACTGTTTGTTCCCTCGTGAATCATTGCGTGACATCTTATGTAGTGCCTGAAGTTGAGGTACATGGCAAATGAAACTTTTGGCCTTTGTATTCAACAGTCTTAGCGTGAACAGTTAAAGCTTTTAAGTAGTGCTCGAAATAACAGACATGCTCAAGGATTTATGGGTAGTCTCTTCTTGCATACTATTCAGTGAGCTTTATACTGAACCTCATTCCAATACTTGTGGACATCAGTGGAAATCTTTGTTGTTTTTATGAAACAGGGTGTAGATGCTTAGGCTGTGTCTACCTTATGAACAATACGATTAACATCAGAGGTGAACAAAGGATAGTCTTTGCAAAACATTTCATAGGAAATAATGGAACAGTTGCTTGCAGTTATAAAATATTTATTTTCTTATTGGGTGTTACCTATTAAGCAGATCAGTGATGCAACAAGTGCAACTAGAAGGTGCTGTTGCATTGTAATTGAAAGAAGCTGTGTTCTGTCACTGTTCAGTGGTGTATAAAGTATGTAATATTTATTTTTTTTTAATAGTGAAGAGCCTAAAAGATACTTAGTGTTATCTATTAATTGAAAATAAAATAACCTGAAAAAAACAACACAGCTTTTTCAGTTCTCTTAGGGTCGCTTTCTCATCTTGCGATCCATGATCCATGGCTAATTTTTACTTTTAAGGCCAAATAAAAAGCTTTTAGTTCTGTCTGTCTGTATTGTCATGTTTCCCCCTCTTCTCTTCCCCCAGTCCCCCTTTGTGTGCTCATTTGGGTAAAAATAATCCTTTCCAATTAATTAAATGAAGTAGTTTTTAAAACCGATTTGTTTTGCCCTAGCTCTGAAAAAAGAATTGCTTTTTCTGGAAATGGCCTGAAACTGCTCAGTATTCCTGAAAACACTGAGCAAAATGAGCAAGAGCTCTGATGAAACGCTTTGAAATAGGAGCTGAGCATGTTTTCAAATGAGGAATTTAGCCATCTGATGTTTATAAACCAGTTTGGACCTGATCATGAGGGCTAGAAATGCAATCTTTACTGTTTGTGGATATAGGACAGTACCCAGAGTCTGTGGTGCCTGTTTCACAGCCTCTGGTGTACTATATACTGAAAGTACATATTAGTACTTGATGGACCTGAGAGGAGGTGCAAGTGCAGAATGCTATAAATAGTGTGCTTGACTGTGCAGAGATTTTGTGCTTCTGTTATCAGACTAAGAAACAGATAAAATTAATTCCTGGTTGTTGCTTTTAAGTCTCTGAGATACTTCAGCAGCATGTGGGGATTTTGACATTAAGATGATCTAAACAAAATAACACTTTGTACGTAAGCTACATCCAGTGTTAGAGGAGTGTGTTGGAGGTTTTCTTTTTCTTGAGACAGGTGAACATGGTAGCATTTCGGGTATATGTTGCAAGGTTTCAGGTTGCCCAGTCAATTTAAGGTATCAGGAATCCATTTTTGTCTAAACCCAATTATTGTAAGCATGGAGCGTCAGTCACATCATCCTGGCGTTTATGTGTGGCTGGCCTGGCTTCAAATTCTTTTGAGTTTGAAAGATCTGATATGTACCTGTTAACTCTTTCTAAAGAGCACCTTTGTGGTTTAATGGAAGAACTGGAAAGGCTAACTTCAGCTAGGACAGCTTCTGTCCCTAGGCTCTCCCCATAGCCAGGGTGCATAGAGGCAGGTTTAGAGGACCTGTGTTAAGTGTCTGTGTCCTCCCTCTCTGAAATAAAGATAGTCCTTGTTATTGTCTACTGAAGCAGTATAAAAACTTGCAAAGAAGTAGAGCACATATTTGATTAATCCACCACAGGAAAGAGCCACAGACTGTGGCAAATAAACAGTAAACTACAAGGCATCTTTCCATGTTCATTACTGATTTTATCATTGCTTTAATCATGCATACTTCAGCCATTAGGCAAAGATACCTTGTTCACAAGAACCCTTTTGCTATAGTATGGATGTAAGTTCAAGTTTCATTTTCTCTATTACAGTGTTGCCGGATTTCTTTTCCTCTATGTTACAGATTCACAGAATGATCATAATGGAGAATAGTGATTATGAAGTAGTCTGAGACCAAACAACTACCACATAGTGGGTTTAAGAATGTTGGTGTACAGTTTGGCAAGTCATTAAAACTGTAGGTGAAGACATCCCTCTCCTTCCATCAGATTGTTCATTTTAGCAGGAAAACCTTATTTATACTTTTTCCCCTGCCTTATGCAGTTTTGCAGATCAACAGACTTTTTCGTGCATTTAATAAACAGTGGCCTATACTTCAGGTGCTGATTCTTGAAAGCTTGCTGCAGTGACCTGACCTAGCTTTCGGTAGTCATCATGCCTTTGGTTTTGGTTTGGGTGTGCTGTTTTATTATAGTGTATATAAGTAACTAAGTACAAAAGAGTAAATTTTAGAAAAAGATGGTGTGCAAGGTGCAATTGTCTAATACCAGAATAATGGTATCTAATCACTTTAATAGTGGGAATGTCTGAGTAGCTAGAAAGGTTCAAGCTCACTGGGTCAGGTGTCTGCTTCCCCCTTGTTGTACGGAGGAACATTCTGGCAGGGCTGTGAGAGCTTTTGTTTGGTGCTGCTGTCCGCAGAAGGGGGAAGTTGTGACATGAACACTGAAACCCCTATTCTTTTCTGTGATTAATGGTACAGGAGAGAGAGGCTTTTTCCAGGTAACTAAACTAGCAGCCTGCTGGGCTTAACTGAGAGTTATCAGGTGCATCTCTGTCATGGATTCAGCAGTAGCTTAAACCACGACAATCTCCGTCTGAATGCAGGTGCTGTAACCTATCACTTGACTTACTGCTTCCATATGAATTCTGAAGCTTCTCCAGACCTTGAAGCTATATTGTAATTCAAGCAATTACCTTTACTTTCTTCTTCCAGGAACTGCAGCTTGGTATTAAATGTTTTTTTAGGAGATTTAAAAATGTATTTCTGGGTATTTTCTCTTTATTATTCACTGGTTTTGGCAGGAACAACAAATGGAAATTTTAAATACTGGAAGAAATTCTACTGTTGTGAAATATCCAGGCCAGGAAATTTGGGAAGAATATGAACCTTTTGAAAGGCTATCCAAATCAAAGCCAGTCTTAGAAATATATTTTTCTGACATGTGTAGAGACAAAATGACATGAATGCATCAACATGCAATCATTCTCATATAGGAGATGTGATAGTATCCTTTACAATTAAATGCTATGCCAAGGAAATTACTTGGGGGTTTTATTCCTTTTCAGTAATGTGGAAAGTATGCCGTAGGAGCAAGCAGGAAGAGGTTGTTTAGTGGAAGAGAGGAGGAGGAAACTGTTTTGAAGGAGCGTAGAGACACAGCACTAGTAGCAAGCATAATTTTCTTGGTAATGTGCCAGGTTCAGCAAAGCTTAAGGATTGGATTATTTTAGGCATTCAGTGTCTGCCTAACTAAGCTCTTGTTGGAAAAAGTGATACAGTGTCTGTACATGTCAGTGGGAGCAGAGACAGGCCAACTCTTGCATGCTTTTCAGATGGGATTTTCAGATGCTTTAATTTCTGCATTTGATTTCAGCATAGATGAAAAGTGGCTGGACAGCTGTGAGAGAGCCAGCAGATCTATCCAAAATCTAATGGTACTTAAAATCTCTCCTAAGAGTGCTATGCTGAAACAAGCTCAAATTGTTTCCTATTTATCTTTTAGTCTCTTAAAAGGCTCCCAGTGGATAGGAAGAAAGGGGAATAAATAAGCCTGTAAGGAAAGGGTGGTTGAGGCAGGAGTGATGGCTAGGTGAAAGCAGATGTAGAAAGATCAATGTATAATTTAGCAGTGATGTTCCCACTGTAGATTTTCAGATAAATACATCAAACCATTCATGGACTGGGTCACAGCCCCTGAAGATCTGAGTTTGTCCAGGTAGCAGTTCCTTAAGTAGCTGCTGATATTTTATGGCTTAGCACTTAGTGAGGTGAAGGAGTCCTTGGAAAGATGGCTGTGTTTTTAACAGCACTGTTAAACAGGATGAGGAGCATTGATGCAAGATGCAAATACAGGTGTTGGAAATTATCACCCAAAGAAACTGCAAGTGGCTGTTACCTGCAATAAGCAAGCAAGGTGACAGTGATGGGAACTGAAGAGTAACTTTTGCATGATACAGTTTGATATCTAGGATAACATCACCCTAAGTCAAAGGTATGAACAGGAAGAGGAGAAAGCAGTTGCCAGCTGTTTGTTTTGGGACAGAGGACTACTAGGAAAAGGGCAGCCATACTGTGTCCAAGTAAGGGTCTGTCAAGCCCATTATTGTCCTGGTCATGAGGAGGATACGAGGTTATGACCCTGCAAGCTCATCACTACACCCCCAGATGCAACACCTCTTTAGAGCTTTATTCTGCCTCCAGATTCACAACTGCAGCACCCTGCACACCCATGTGAGCTAAGGCTGCATTTGGCACTGGGTAAGTTCTAGCTTGTATGCCCAGGAGTGGCTTGCCTGCTCAAGCTGCCCTGGCTGCATGCATGTAAGGTAGCTCCCGGGGATAGGGACACTGCATGGTGCAGGTCATGCTCTAGGGGCTGGATCTCCTGCCTGTCTGACTTGAAAAAGTGTCAGTAGGAAAGGGGTGAAGGGCACTGACTTTGTGTCTTGGTTAAGGGGAAGCCTCTGCTTTGCAAAGTCTCTGGATCCCTTGGCCAGATCTCAAGCCTCAGCCGTTGCTCTTACATCTACTGTTTTGCCATACTCTCTGTCTTCTGGGAGGCTGCTGGAGCCCAGGGCTGGGACATCTTCTGGGTAGCCCTCTGGCAGAGCAGGCTTCAGTGGGACTTGCCTCTTGTCCCTGTTGCAGTCCATAGGGCAGTGACCCTGCATGGATACAGGAAAAGAGAAGGCTGTGTGCAGACCTCAGAGCAGCCTTCCAGTATTTGAAGGGGGCCTATGAGGATGCTGGGGAGGAACTCTTCATTAGGGACTGTAGTGATAGGACAAGGGGTAATGGGTTCAAACTTAAACAGGGGA
>JANRGW010025846.1:6127-36669 GCA_024733675.1 Psilopsiagon aymara
TTCTCCAGGCTGAACAGCCCCAACTTTCTCATCCTATCTTCATACAGGAGGTGCTCCAGTCCCCTGATTATCCTCGTAGCCCTCCTCTGGACTTTTTCCAACAGTTCCATGTCCTTTTTATGTTGAGGACACCAGAAATGCACACAGTACTCCCAAGTGAGATCTGACGAGAGCAGAGTAGAGGGCAGGATCACCTCCCTCGACCTATTGGTCACACTCCTTTTGATGCAGCCCAGGATGCTGTTGGCTTTCTGGGCTGCAAGTGCACACTACCAGCTCATGTTCATTTTCTCACTGACCATCACCCCCAAGTCCTTCTCCGCAGGGCTGCTCTGAATCTCTTCTCTGCCCAACCTGTAGCTGTGCCTGGCATTGCTCCGACCCAGGTGTAGGACCTTGCACTTGGCATGGTTAAACTTCATCAGGTTGGCAAAAAAAAAAAAAAAAAAAAAAAAGAGAAAAGTAAAACATAAAAAAAAAAGCATCTAAGGCATTCATTTTGGGGGAAGAAAACAATCACTGTATTGTCCCACCTACCACTTTAAATCCTAATGTTTCAGCAGCCTCACGTAAAATCTACCTTCTGGCTTATCATAGACCTAACTCGAAGATCTGCAACACTTTCACTTTCATGTACTTTCTGAATGACTGAAACAGGCAATGCTAAGGAATGCCTAAATACTCAATCCCCATCACCTTACCCCTGCACCTGAATATCCAAGTGGGTTTCGCCATCATTAAGAATGAAAGTCCTTACTATTCCCTTATTTGATGCCTTATGTTTGATAAGTCATATTCTCTTGTGTGCACATTACCACTATTGCACATTATTAGTGGTAGCATGTGAATGTAAGAATTCTCACCAGCCTAGTCATAGATCAGATTAATCTAGCTGTGTACTAATTACTACTTTGTTATTTAACTCTTCTGAAAGCAAACAGCTATTCCAGGATGAGTTTCACTGCAGAAATGTGAACAGACTGAAAGAAAGCCTCAAAAGGATATGTTGATTATAGATCACTAGAGGAACTAAGACTCGGCTTTACTTTAGACAGGTACAATCCAGGTATCTATCATGAATTTGGAGCTGTATGTCTACTGTAATGTAGAAAGGGAAGAATTGTATGGAGCATGTCTGGAATTTTTAAGGGGTCTGGAAGACAAAAGAATGTGTAAAAATTGACTAAGGCCAGTGGCTGAAGGAGACAGGTACAGAAGACTAGGGGAGGGATAGAACAGGTGACCATTTTAGAATTGTACAGAATAGGAAAGCCATTACTGATTTGTGTAATTAAAGGTGACACGGGGGACTGTCAGAGAAGGAAGAAGTTCCTAACTATGTTTTTAGGGTGATATATTATTGATGGAATAAGAAAAAGACACAGATAAACCAGGTTATCTTTAACTTGTTCTTGAGACAAACCAAACATTAAGTTCCAATGTAAAATTCATAAGAGTGGACCTCTTTTGCCACAGGTGAGCCATCTCAATGAAGATGACTCATTCACTGAAGACGAAGAGTTATTTTCATGCATATGGTGGAATGATAAGTGAAAAGGAGTTTCTGAGAAACTGCCTTTTTTTTTTTTTGAAACTATCGGTCATGTGCTGTATATAAGAATTTTAAGAATATATGGTCATGATGACCCTCTGAAGATGACAAGTGGAAGCTGGGTTTTAAGTTGTTCCCTTCTTCCTCCTTTTCTCCCCCCTCTCTACCTTTCCATTCCCCCTTTTCTCCCCCTTCCTCCCACCTCCCTTCCCATCTTTGCCATTATTTTTTTTCTTTTCCTTTCACTACAGGCTCAAACTGTGGAGTTTTTTGAGCAGCAAAAAAAACATCATCAAATGCAGCAAGCTTAGAAAAGGTTCTCAGGTCATTCTCCCAACCTGCTCAATGAAACCAACTAGCTCCTGTGCACTACTTGCTGATGGTAGCTGATTCTTTGTTGATAAAGAAGGGTCAACATATATAATCAGATTTGTGCTATTCCTTCCCATGATCAAAAGGAGGAGGTTCCCTCTTTCCTCATTTGAAATCTTTGCTGAAGTACACAGTCAGCATACCTCCCTGCTAAGTGCCACTAAAATTGTTATAGGTTTGCAGATTTTTTCTTTCTCCTCTGCCACCCCGCATAAAAACTGAAGCTGCTGGCTCCTATCAAAGCTTACCCAGGAAAGGAGCTAAAAGGAAGAGTCTCTCTCTGCATAATTCCAATACTGATGAATTATGACCTAAAATACCTTTCTGTATTTCAAAAAACATTCAGAGTCCATGCTTAAAATTGAGATTAGCTCTATCAAGAAGCAGTAAATTCGGCAATAAGATTTAATCTCTGTGGCACTCAAAAGACAAAATTCAATTATATTCTGTGATCTTAATTGAATTACAAAACCCCCCTCAAAAGTAATGACATTATTTTATATTTTCCCCAAGCCCAGCTTACTTGGATTGAAAAGAATTAAATAAGCCATGGTTTGAGAAAAATATGTTTGCTTTTGCTGCCTAATAATTCACAGCTTTGAGGAGAAGCTAATATCCTTTAAGTAAAAGACTAATATCTATCACTGGAAGTGCTTTTTTTGACCCATCTGGTTTGTCAGAAAAGTCTCCTACCTCTGATATTTATACAATATCATGCAAATGTCAAAATCTGAATGTCATCTTCAAAGACCCTTTTATGTCAGGCAACCCCTTTATAGGGAAAAAATAAACAATTTTATGTATGCATGCTTGATGCCAGTCCAATTAATAAAAGCCTTTTTTGCTATGCTTGGCTACAAGCAAGTTTCTCTTTTGAAAATGAACAGAGGGAGAATGAGATAAAAGGTCTGTATTGTTTCCTTGCAAATTTTACAGTTTCATTTTTAATTTGTGTTTGGATGTGAGGATCTTGGTGCAGATGGTGTGATAGTCCACAGTATGTTCTGAGAACCTGAAATGATAACAAAGATATGCAAATTGAGAGGGTGCTTTGGATGAAAGCCAGGATATCCAATTTCACAATAGCTGAAAACAAATTGATGTGCCCAGCAAACTACACAGAGTAGCACTAGGAAATGTAACAGTGCCAAAACAAATTATATTAATGACCTGAGCAGTTTGTTGAATTCTATTGGCTAGCTTAATGTTGGTTACATTTATCTGCATTGGTGCCTCATTTACTGCACAAAACAACTTTTGTAAATGGAAAAAAAAAAAAAAAAACAAAAACCAAACACAAAACCAAACCCCACAAAAAAAAAAAAAAAAAAAAAAACACTTAATGAAAAAAAAATAGTTTTGGTAATTGCAAAATAAAGTTATACAAGAATTATTTTTTGCACCTGAGAAATGTCCAGCATATTTCATGTGAAACAAATTGAAAAAGTAGATACTCTTGAAATTCAGAAGAGCTGAAATTACTTTAAAGTTTCAATCTAGATCAACATTACAATTGATATTAACAAAAAAAGAGCAAAGTTTTTATTATTTGTTAGTGAAACCTAAAAAAGAGATGCTTTCAAAGGAAATATTTGGGTGTAAAGCTACTGTCTGAAGTAATTCTGAAACAGTAATGCTATTCACATCTTTGCCAGCATTAAAATGAGAACCTGAGCCCTTGGCTGTCATTTCTGTCTTCCCCTCCTCCTTTCCTTAAATGCAAGATTCCTGTCTCCAAGTCAATTGCTTTAAACAGTCTTTTAAAATATTTTCCTCTCTTAAACTATGTTTAAGTGGATGAGAAAAAAGTCTGCCAAGAATATTTGTAGTTTGACTATCCCCTAACAGTTAATATATTTTTACATGAATAGCCTCTTTCTATTTAGATTGAGAAAATAAAAGATATTTCCAGTTTTCATAAAATCATACTAGCAAGTCAGTGAATTAAATGCACCTTCCACATACTTCAGTGCTCCATACTGAATAACATATTTTGAACTATGAAGACCCATAATCTGATTTTTTTAAAGCCTGATTTTGGATTTGACCCTAAACACATAAATTTTTTTTATTTACTAATACCATACCTAAATTGGGCCTAGTAATGGAAAGAATAAACTGAGTTTTGATCTTGCTACCCCAGCAGTCGAGAGGCTGCTTTCACAGCTAGTGTAATACCAGAGTTTCAATGGAGAGATAGCAGTCTAAGTCACTCAGATGCCAGTGAACTGCAGAAATTTTTTAATTTGCAGAGCCACCATTAATGCTTTGTTCATCTAAAAAACTCTGAAAGCATTTTATAAAATACTAAATCAAAGTAAAAATAGTGGCAGATGCACCCGCTCCTCTCATCCAGTGTACAACTATGACTTTAAAATTTTATGATTGATATTGTAACTGAAAATTTCAAGACAATGTCAATGTACTAATTGTAGTTACTGTCATTTCATAGATAAGCATACAAAAGACACGAAAAAAGACCCCTCCAAATCTCCGTCCCATACAAATAAAAACCCCAGCACACTGAACCCCTTTTTTTTTTCAGGTTCTTCTCTCAAATCTTGCATCGAGAAAGATCCTTCTTTACAGATTAATTTACTCTGGCTGGCAGAGAGCAATGTTTCAGCAGTGCTTACAGCACCACTCCTACACTTATCCTGAACCTGGATGTTTTTCCCATTGGACATTTGGGAGAAAATTGTTGTGGAGTTATGATACTATAAAAGGAGATAAGGTATATTGGGTAAAGTGAGCTGAGAAAAAGGAAGAAGGGTATATAATCTCCTCCTTGATCCTGAGGGACTTATTCAGAAAACACAGCCCAGGTATGCAGCTCCTGGATCCATGCTAGTGGGAAGTCTGTGATTGAAGCTGGTAGTGATAGGGTGACTGCCTTTTTGTATGAACAAGCAACAGATTAAAACACTTCATAGTCTCCCCATCAGAAAACAGCCCCATCCCTGTGGCAGGATAGCAATCACATATATCTTCAAAAAAAACGTGTGGGAAGGACCCACATCCATTCCTTAAGCCTTCTTTTCTGCTTATGGTAACAGAAGATGACCTAGCTCTGTGGTTTTTAACTCATCCAGCATTGAGAATAATTCATTAAGTAAAATCAGAAGATTTAGAAGGTATGCTAAAATTTTCTTTACTTAGTGGCATACCTTGCATGAAAATGTCAAAGTTTCCTTACAGCCAGTTAGATGGGGAAGATTGTAATGTAAGTCATCCTATAGGTTTGCAGGACTGATCAGCAAAGATGGAAGAAAAATTAGTTTTCTTTGGAAAAACACCTCAATAAAAATGCAACTACTCTGTTCAGCATGAATTACTTTTCTAAGGCATGTGTCTCCATTTTATTTTGCTTTTCCTCTTCTTGCACCAAGAGCCTCTGTCCTTCTGAGTGTATCTGTGCAAAGGAAGAAGTGGAATAAAAGGAATGGAGAGGTAAGAAAACTGTGGAAACCACAGCATTTACAGGCTTTAATAGTGTTCACCACTTTTTATGCACATTCTGTAGGACTTTTACAAGAGCCTTGTGGGGTTTAGTTAAGAAAACCCTAAGGGTAAGACTGCCTCTTGCCTCCAGAGGTGCTGGGGCTGCCCAGCAGTGGTACCAATGCAGTGAATCCTGCTGCCCCGCTGCAGAACCTGCTTTCCAAAGTGAGGCTGCACTGGAGCTGCAGTATCTGCCTGGAAGGCAGATCTGTGAGACCTCTTGGTGCATCAGGTTACACCTAACTGCTACTGGGGCCTGCCCCTGTTGCAGACAGTGGACATCAAAGGGCAAGTCTCAACATCTCTGGTGGAAAAATGCCTGCTCCCCACCACGGGCATGAAATCAGGTCAGGGAGAGTACCAGCAGGGACAGCTCCTTCTCTGCAGTAGTAGGTTATAAAACCTAGACTTTCAGTGGGGAAGCTGGAAGCAGCTCTTCTTCCTGCAAGAAATGTGTAGTACCTCTTTTTAGCTGTGTACTCTCAAGCCTGAGGTGCCTGTTCCAAACACTCTCATCTACTGACTTCATTCCTCTGTGTTACTCCTACACTCTCCTCAGTAGGTGTGCAGCACTGTGCCATTTATATGTTGCATACAATGTGTCTCAGAGTAGAAGTTTAGCTTTTCTAATTAGGCACTATGCTATTTTAAAACCCTTTTTTCATTGCAAGATGAAGGTGTAAGTGCGAATTTGACGCACATTTGTCAAAGGAAATAATAATAATAATAAAATCCTCACAAAGCAATTAATAGCTTTTATTAACTGATGTATCTATGTAACAGCAAAGTATAGGTTTTAGATGAGCCCAGAAAATGACCCTTGGTAAAAAGCTTGCTAAAAGGAATAGCTTGGAGCTGTCCATCAGTTGCACAGACGCACACAAATCCTGAGCAGCGAGGCAATGTACTCTCTGTCTTCATGCATAATACATACAAAATAGGTGAAGTGGTATGTAAAGTGAATTTTAATTGGTTATAATTGTCATTTCATTTAGTAAAGTATTGTCTGGAGACCAGGATATCAATTAGCACTCTATGGACTCTGTTACTTATGAAAATATGCATATATAGAGATGATGTGCTCTAGCAGCAGATATACTTTAATTAAGAAAGTGGTACAGTAAATTAAAGACCTTTAAAGTATTAATTAATCGTTGTATAGATCAGTTCTGAGCTTCAACTTGGTAAAGTTAAAAACACTGTATCTGATTTAAATGAGATAAGAAATATGTATTCTGTGTTGTTACTAGCTTTTAAAAGGTGTCCATTGCCAGAACCATGTTAGCTTAAAGGTGAAATGCATCTCTCCTCTCTACAGCACTGAAGTTTTAGCTTAAGTTGGAACTGTTTAAAGTTTTCATTTTTTCATACAAATCAACCATTATACATCAACCAGAAGTGTTTTGTCAGGAGTCTTTATCCTGCTCTGGTTGTATATGTCCTTCCTATTCCTTGGTATTAATAAGCATTGCAGATTAATAAGGTATAGAGAAGTGACTGCTATATTCTATTTTATTATTAAATTGTTTGTAATTAAGGCAGGTTTGGTTGGGGATTTTTTTCTTCTCCTTGCCCACCAGGAAAGACAGGGGATCTGTCCCTTTTTAACCACTTCTCTGAATGACTTTTATACCCAATATAAGTGAGAAAAGAGGATGAATGTCACCTCTCTTCTCTTCCTCCTCCTGCTGATGCATACTCCTTCTTTTGATTGACAGATACTAATAACCTTCCTGCCCTAAGTGCCATGGAGACACTTTATTAGGACAAACAGCCAAGGAAATCTAGGAATGAAGCCAAGCCTGCAGTGAGTTATTATCGGGCTTGTATTTATCTCAGCTTTGTAATTTTTTTCAGTGATATGCAAATCCTGAAATAGATCTTCTTCTGTTGAAGGACAGGTCCCTCTGTTAATTGATCCACTGAGATTCAGCCTAACCTCTTTTAGCTATCAGCCAGGGAAACGGGCTACATAAAAGAGTCTCAGTGCTGTATACAGTTCACATAAATTCACTGTGCATTCTACAAGGAAAACTTCCGCACAGAGAATGCATTTTTAGTTCCTGAACATATTTTACATATCACTGTTATCTGCATAACAGATCAAACTGATTTGTTTATTTGTTTATTAGATATGTATGAGGGTGCACTCTCATAATCAAATGTGATTTTAGATGGAGCTTTCTTTCTTTCTGGAATGATACACCACAAACATGTATTGTAAAAACACATTAAATGAAATTCAGACATAATGAAAATGCATTTCTTCAAAATCACCTTTTTTTAAAAAAAAGAGATGCTACACAACAGAAACACTTTATTACTGAGCAATTTGACTGTCTGGGAATTAGTAACACAGGTGCATCTCCTACATGCCTTGAGATTCTGCAAACATTTTTTTGTTTCTTCATGGAGATTTGCAGAAAACAGGTAACATTGTTTAAAAAAGATCTTTTAATAGCATATTAATAACAGCATCAGGAAGGATTTACTTCTGCTTTGTCATTCTGTAGGATAAGTCCATTTAGCAAGCAATTTATTTGACAGAGAGCAGAATTTATAACAAGAGAAATATTCAGGGAAACACTAATAATAATAATAATAGTAACAATAATAGCAGTATCAAAGATTATGGAATGAAAAAGGAACAACATAAGAAATGGCTATTATTTTTACATTTACATAACATCTCTCATTCATAAGAATTCCGAAGACCTTCATTAATCCCTAGTATAGTAACAACAGCAAAAGTACAGCTACTGCTGAGACTGGGAAGGTAACCCCAAGAAGGGGTAAATTTCTGCTGAAGAGTGATCTGGAATCAATAATGCTCTCACATCGTGTACCAGCTTTCATTTTGACACTTCGTCTAAACCACAGCAAAACGAAGTAGTACGGGGGAAATCTGTTACCAAAACCTTTCCAGTTTCTCAGCCTAAGAGACAGAACGATGTGCAGTAATGAGGTGTGAGCCATGAAAGCCTGCACTCTAATCCTGGTTCTGCCCGCCAAATTATGTCATGGCCTTAAGCAAGTCATTTCACCTCTACTTCTTTAAAATGAGGATGATAAGCTTACAAGGCTCAGTCTATGATTCCTACTCAGTAAGTGTTTGTAAAGTGCTTCCATTATGTGAAATCCTTAAGCAAGTATGAATAATTTTTGTGAGCATGACCACAGTACCCAAAGTGGGGAGCTCCTGAAGGGGTAGCATTATTCATGTTGGGTGCAAGGGAATCTGCATTTCAACATAGATCAGAACCCAGACTTCAGACACTGAAAATTATCATTTCCACAGCCAAATGTCTCTAGTACAGAGGACGGAGAGCCCTGGAAATCAAAATTGGACTTCTAAATTACTGGGCTGTTTTGAGAATTGCAGGTATGTCTTTAAACTTTAATGTGTTGTTGAAAGTCCAGTTTTTCTCAGTGAGGAGATTTAGAAATGGATTTTACAAGTTGAGGTGACCTTTGCTCAACTGCTATATTTTTTCCATCTGTCCTCAAGGAATTCTCTATCAATTGTTGTGTAGAAGCAAATTCACCAGGCAAAGCTGTTGTTTACAAAGCTCAGATATGTGTAACTCATACCCCTGGTGGTGCAATAGCAGCTCCAGATAAAATGCCTGTGTTACATTGGAGGTATGATACTACAGCTTGAAAGATGTTAAATAACAATGGGTTGTGGATATGATTACAGAATTGACATTGCAGGAGTTTATTCCTTTGTGTTTTTCTGGTTGAGGTCATTCCTGAGTAATGAAGATGTAAAATTAAATTATCAGTCAGTTCTCTTCAGATTTCTCTTTTTTCTTCTCTACAATTTCACCCTTCCATTTCCTCTTCAGTTATTTGCACACTTGTGCATTAATGGTTTGGAGGAAATGTCTAACAAATGACATCACTTCAAGGTCTAGGGCACTGTGGAGGAGTAAGCACATCAGCATGAGATTTTACAAGATTTTATAGAAATTGTAGAGGGAGGTATTAAAGTAAAAGCATCCGTGTTGCATGAGTCAGTACTAGGATCTAGTAGATTTTTTTCTTAAAAAAAAGTGTTTTGGAAATAGATTTTCAATCTACTCTTTTTGACAGAAAAATTAGCTCTAGAGAAGAAAGACTACAGCACTTTTGTAAAGCGCTAGTTTTATAACAAGCTTTTCTTTCTGTGACTTCTGTTTTGAGTGAAAGTGATCCCGCTGAAATTAGCTATGTTTTTGTGCCTAAACCCAGAAATTTCTCAGGATTTTTTGGAGGCAATTCTATTTCATGCATGAAATGACAGTAAACACAAGCATCTCCCATTCTGAGGAATTTTTAAGTGAGGGTTTTGTGGGCTTTTTGCACAGATAAATCAGGACAAGCAAATAAGATTGCAACTAGCAAAAAGATATGAAATTAGAAAGTTGACAGCTTTCTGTATACATGGTATGCAGAGAAACCATAGCATATGTACTACAAAAGCTCTAAAAGGCTACCTTCGGAACCTATTGTTTCTTATGTTAGATGCTACAAAACCAAGCAATTAATTAATAGAGTTTCCCAACCTGATTCTCTGGGGAGGGTGATTTATATGTGGAATCCTTGTGGGAAAGAGTAGGGCTTATTCCTGAATTTCTGTTTTTGGCATTTGATTTGTTGCAAACTAACTCAGATAATCTGTGATAGTTTTAAAGGACAGACAGCACCTTTATATCTATCTCTCCCTCCTTCCATTTTTCCCTCCCTTCCTCTTTGCTATGTATATAGATTGACATTTTGTGTTTACAGACATGCACATGTATTTTATAGCATGTACTTTATTTAAAGTATGTCTACATTTATATATACACACATTTGTGCAGACTGTATTTGCTACATTATAGCAAATATAATATGGGAATCTTATAATCAGTATTTAATAATAAAGTGAGGGTTTTTTTGGAAAAAGTTAACAAGGCTTTCCTGAATTCTCTGGGATCACAATTAAGCCAGTGTTTAGTGTTTTAGGAATAGCTCCTGAAGTGCTTAATAAGTGAAAGAAAATTATGACAAAACACTGCTCTCTTTAGAAGTGTGCTAATAAATAAGACGTGTTAATTCTGATCAGGTTAGTTAGAGTACATAACAGCTTTTAGAAGAGATTAACATCTGGAAAATCACTTTATCTGGAACTGATAAATCTCACTAATTTTACATTCATCTTAGCATGTAGAGAGCTGGGCAGGGATGCATCAATAAGCCAGCAGAGTTGGCCTGTGAGGGTAAAATAGTTTTCTCAGTACGGGCTTCAAATCTAAGGCAGTGCCAAGGTAAAAGACAGCTCAATTTAATCTGACCAAAGCAAAACATGGTGTTTTTTTTATTGACACTGTCTTTTATTTTGAATCCACTCATAATAATCTGAGAAAAAGGAAACTGTCAAAAAAAGGCTCTTTTAAAACCCAGGACATCAGAATAAATCTAGTCAGCTTTCCTTAGTGGACAAAGTGAAAGTGAAGTGTTCTTAGCCTTAAAGTGTGAGGAAGTAAAGGTTTCTCAAAGTCAGGCAATACAGCAGGTGACAGAGAGCACATAGCCTACAGGCACGTCTACAGGCCATTCCCGGTTTTCTCACACATGCTATTAAAAGATTGTTTTATCCTGAGGCAAAGTTACACTGAAAGAGTTAAAAACCACTTTAGAACATCAGATGTCATGTCACAGTGCTTCAGAAACACTGCTGAAGTATTGCAATGCATATAATGCTTTTTCTTTGCTTCATTTATCTTACCTAGAAAACCACTTTTAAGCCTGATCTAAAGCTTGATTCAGCCCTCAGCAGTTCTCCTTTAAAAAATAAAAAAAAATTGATTTAACAGTGACGTCAATAAGCTTTAGATTAAGCCAAATAATTTTAGTATCCCAATTGACAAACATTAAAAATATTAAAATTACCTTCCCGTTTAGGAATAAATTTGGCCAATTAGAGAACAGTTGAAGTTTGGCACAAATCTACTGAAAACAATGGTACTATGCTGATTTAAATCATCAGAATTGCTATCAAAAGATATTTGGGGAAACAAAGTAACTAACCCTAAAAAACGTGCATAAGCTAAAATGAAAATAACCATCACTCTCACAAAATCCAGAGTATATGAAAGGACACACAAGAAAAAGATTCTCTTGATCTGAAACAGCAAGTAACTTACATTAATCTAGTGTTTGAACTGCTATAATAGATGACAGTGCTAAAATAAGAAAGTGAATGGAAAGCCTTGTTTATGTCCGGGTAATATGACCCAAGACCTTTGCCTGCCCTTAGAAGGCATCTCTGTATGAGCAGCTAGTCAGGAGTCTGACTGAAAGAGCTGTGAGGAGGCTATTGCTATAGACCAACCAGTATCTCTCACAAATATGCAGGAACAAGGTTCAGATCTAAAATACGATAAAATCTGTCAGGGGGGAAACAAAAAAAAAAAACATTTAGTCTCTGTTTGCACATTCATTTTACGATCTTGCACAAGCTGGCAAGAAATAAAGCTGTCTGAGCCTAGGAGCTGACTAAGGGGAAGTTGCTCTTGCTAGAGAACAAGACAAAGCTGAGTGCTGTCACTATTCACCATCCAAGAACAGAGGAAACTGGGTTGCTAGTCCAAGAGGATGGGATATGGAGAGAAGAAGGCAAGAATTTTCCCAGGCTGATTCCTAACCCTAGTGAGTTGTATCCATGTGGCCCAGGCTGACAAATTTGTATAACACCCAGTTAGTCAAATCACAGTGGCCAAGCCAGGGTCTTTGTCCAGAGGTGTTTGTCTGTTACATTTTGGCTTATGCTGGACAGATCTGTTAGCCAGGCTCTGAGGAGGAAGGAACATCCACATAGCATTTGGAGTAACAGAATCATAGAGTCATAAAATCATTTAGCTTGGAAAAGACTTTTAAGATCATCGAGTCCAACTGTAAAACTAACACTGGATGGGAGTTGCAATCACCCAGAGGTCAGTTCTTTATTATTATATTTCCTATTCAGACTTTGTGGACAGGTCCTCTAGTTGCCCATATATAGACAGAAAAAATGAAGAAGGATCTTTGAAAGTGTCTCCACACACAAACCTGACCATTTGAAGGTGGTCTAACTTAGATAAATATTGGTATCTTTTCTGACATTGCCAACACAGTTAATGCCCTCTAAAAGCCCTGTTTAATGTGAACATCTGGCCCATTATATAGCTATTAACTGGAGTGAAGCCATCATGCACATTCCATATAAACAGCTTACTGTGTCACGTAGTAACAGCATTTGATTTTTAACAGTCTGGGTGCTTTCAAGCTGACCCTTTCCTCAGAACTCTTTCCCAAATATTAACAACCCCTTCGGCTTGTACGGTTCCCAAGAGCATTTCTTCCACAAGTTATATAACTTGTTTAGTTTAAATTTTTTCACTCCACACAGCAGCCTTAAATTGCTTTCTCAACTGCTGCTGGACCCATCTTCATCTCAGTAGCAAGAAACAGCATAACCTGAAGTACAAGCATATTTCTGCAGAAAAGCAAGAATCCCTCTGGCTAATCTGACATATTCCATGTTGAATCATTCTAGCTATCATATACTGAAACTGTCAGAAATCACAGTAAGGTCCAAATATATACAGCTTCTTGCTTTCTGGATCCCCTATCAAGCCATGATTACTGTCGTGAACTGGGCGAGTTATACAAGAGAGGAAGGGTTATTGGGTTTTGTTACAAATAACATACCTGTCAGTAAAGTGAAAGGCATGCCACATCCAAAAAGATGATGTATGACATGCTTTTCACTTCACCAGGAGGGACAGAGGAACAAATAAACTACATGTTTCACATGCCTCATCCTCCACTCACAATTTGTTTAAGTGATTGCCTTGCTATTGTTTTCCACAGGGTGCTCCAATCAGCAACTAAATTGTATTTTGGTCTATTTACAAAATGAAATGTGTTGTCTTATGTGTGCAATTCTTACCTTTGAAAAATAAGATGAATAAAGGCTGATATAAATGAAAGTGTCTTCTGTTGTTAGTGGAGTCTACAATGGGGTCTAAACCTAAAGCTAGGCATTGCAGATCTGCATAAGGAACCTGGAGTTTCGGAAAGATTGCATCATGGTTACATAGTACAGGCACTACTGGCACCAGGAATATCTCTCAGCCTTCTGGCAAGAAAGCCACATTGTCTCAAGGGATACTAAACCTGTGGACAGTTTCTTCACATACTCACTCACTGTGTCCCCTTACCTTCCACTTTTATTTTTCTTCCACCCTTTGTAGCACACTTTTCATACTTTTTTGTCACTGCTTTTATTATTCTATGAAAAGCAATTTAGCTATCTTCAGTACCTTAAGTATTTTATTAACTTTCGCAAAAATATTCTGTACAATGGTATCCATAATTGAATAATATAGTTTTCACTTCAGGGGACCAAATCCAGATGGTTTGTTTTCAAACAGTTGCTGAAATACAAAGGCTAATGTGACAGAAAGCTATGATTCAGGAGCTGTAGGAACACAGTTCTGGTCCCTGGTTTCTGTGCTCCGTTTGGTCATGCTGTTTGCAGTGGCATATTAATTCTGAAAGTGATGTACCGCTTTTGAGTGAGAGGAAGTTATAAAAGGAGCCGGAAATATACCATCTCTATAATACCTCCACAATAAATGTTTCACACTGGATTCCATTATAAGTGTCATATTCACTCTTACGGCTTTGTACAGGAACAAATTTCATGATTACTGACAGGGTACAAAGAGAAAAGTTTCTGAGAAATATGCAGTTGATTCATCAAAGCATACTCAAGGTGTGACGGATTATAAAAGTATGCCAGAATACTGAGCTGCTAAAGCTCTGAATAATGATTGGAAATAGATTAAAAAAAAAAACCAAACACACCCCTAAATTTCAAAAAAATAGTTTTTGAAGGCGTTATCCTACAGGCAGCTTCCCCTAGATAATTACCTTGATCACCCAGCAACACAGGCATTTTCTTTTTAGGGGGAAACCTTTATCTGAACACTCTAGAGGTTCAAACTGGGCTGTCTTTGAGCTCAAATCAGAAAATTAGGAACACAGAATGTGCAGTTCATCTAATCTCTAGGTAGATATGTACACTATGTCATATGACTCACCAAATCCGTCTCTAGTCCAGGTAGCCAGATCAATTCAATGGTGAGACTACCTTCTGTACCAGAACTAAGCTTGGTGTACATGGGGATGGAGAATCATAGAACCACAGAAAAGCTAGGGTTAGAAAGGACATTAAGGTCATCTAGTTCCAATCCCCTGCCATGGGCAGGGACATATCACACTAGACTATGTCACCCAAGGCTCAGTCCGACGTGGCTTCAAAAACTGCTAGAGGTGGATCATTCACAGCATCCTTGGGCAACCTCTTCCAGTGCCTTACCACCCTCACAGTACTGAACTTCTGGCTTATATCCAACCTAAACTTCCCTTTTTTAAGTTTTAACCCATTAACCCTTGTGCTATCACTAAATCCATAATGAAGAGTCCCTCCCCAGCATCCCTGTAGGCCCCTTTCAGATATTTGAAGGCTGCTATGAGGTCTCCACACAACTTATCTTTTCCAAGCTGAACAGCCCCAACTTTCTCAGCCTGTCTTCATATGGGAGGTGCTCCAGCCCCCTGATCATCCTTGTGGCCTTCCTTTGGACTTTCTCCAACAAGTTAATGTCATTTGTACGTTGAGGAACCAGAACTTCACACAATACTCCAAGTCAAGTCTCATGAGAGTAGATTAGAGGGGCAGGATCACCTCCTTCAATCTGCTGGTCACGCTCCTTTTGATGCAGCCCAAGATACGGTTGGCTTTCTGGGCTATGAGCGCACACTGAAGACAGCTCATGTTAAGTTTCTCATCGATCAACACCCCTAAGTCCTTCTCCGCCAGGCTGCTCGGAATCACTTCTCTGCCCAATCTGTAGCTGTTCCTGGGATTGCCCTGACCAGGGTGCAGAACTTTGCACTTGCTATGATGAACTTCATGAGGTTGGCATTCGCCCACCTCTCAAGCATGTCTAGGTCCTTCTGGATGGCATTCCTTCCCTCCAGTGTATCAACTGAACCGCATAACTTAGTGATACAGGCAAACTTGCTGAGGTTGCACTCAATCCCATTGTTCATGCTGCCAACAAAGATGTTGAAAAAGATCAGCCCCAACACCGATCCTTGAGGGATACCACTCATCACTGGTCTCCAACTGGGCATTGAGCCATTGACCACAACTCACTGCGTGCACCCATTCAACTAATTTTACCCACCGAGTGGTCCATCCATCAAACTGATGTCTCTCCAACTGCCTTGCCCACAGGGATTTCCTCATCACAGTGCAATTCAGCCTGCAACACAGGTCATCATCTCAACAGTTCTCTGCTTTCATCATTCTAAGATTTCTATGCCCTCGCACTTCAAATATCTAATGGTTGTTAATGGCCAAACATCCTCAGTGCAACAGGTATCTGGAGCACCCCACACATGGCTGGGAATTTCCAGCAGGCAGCTAAAAAGATTAAGAAGCATATATAAGGTATAGAGGTCTGTTACTTAAGGAGCATTAAGTACTAGAAAGTTTGAAGTTACCAGAGCTGTGTCTTTCACTGTCTTTCTCACACCCACAGACGAGGAAACAACTAGTAACATTGGCAAAACTCCTGAAAACTGCAGGCTGACTAGTGATGATTTCAGTGTTTTAAAGTAGTTTCTGTTTAATGAGTGACCAGCTTCCGTATTTATACCTGGTAACTATTTAACTATGCCTGTATTCAATCAGAGTGAATTAAATATCCCTGCTGTAGAAAATGCATTCGAGGCATTTCAGGTAGGATTCAGATGCCTATCTATAGCCATCTAGATTTAACCCAGCCTTAGAGTGTAGCAACTATCCTCCTTCATCTATGAATGCAGGGAAAGACAGAAGGAGATTTTAATGCTTGATTTGTCATCCTAGAAAACCTTCTTCATATGGGATGAATTGCCTTCATGTCATTGACAGGCAAAGGTACTCAGACATTCACTTCAGCTGGTCCTACAGTCGGTCATAAATCAAAGGCCAGCATCAGAGAGGATGAGTCCCATCCCAGAAGTGCTAATAACCTCTCAAAAACCTGAAGAGAAAAAAAAGGCTTCCCATAGAAAATTCTATTGTTCTCTGGAGCTATTTTCTCTTTGAAAATGAAATACTATGTACTGACCAAATTTATTTTTTACCTCGCTGTGCTCAAGCTGACTTGTTTTCATAAAAATATAACCCCGATCAAGGTTATTATTAACTTGTATAACATATGTTAGTAGTGGCTGAAAAAGTTAGTCTAACCAAATCACCTCAAGTTTCAGAAAGATCCATTGGTTACTGCACTTTTTTCTAATTCTTGATTTTCATGCTTTTCTCATTTGTACCATTTTCACTTTTTATTTCTTCATTCACAGCTGTTTTCTGGTTTGTATTTTCTCTCTTTGCAACAGAGGAGTTTCTCATTTACAAGCTGATACCTGTGGTTTTGAATAGCACCTTTTAATATAAATTATATGAATGAGATGTGCTGCATGATTTTTCAGTGTACCTTACACAATAATTGACCTCACATAGATTATCAGTTATTCATGACCCCTTGCCTTAAAAAGGGGCCTAAACAGCCAATCACAATTTAAAGGCATATTATTCTGCCTTAAACGCATTTATTCACAGTACCTTTCACAAGTTATTGCCCATTCTCTTTCCCAGAATTAAGGATTATTGAAGCTTGTGCAATGAGAACTTTGTTCTTCATAACTCATCCTCTTACTTGCTTATGCAATGAAGCATTATAATGCGCAGATAGTTGCTTCAGAGGACTTATGACTTCACTAGCTGTACAAAGACGAGGACAAAGACAAGTCAAGAGGAAGGAAAACATTTACAACATAATGAGAAGCTAAATCAACTTACATTTGCTGAAAAAAAGGTTGATGGAAAATATCACTAGTGTTCCCTTCTAGTTTTGAAGAACATAGTGCTTTATGTGGTCTTTTTAGGGGGGATTGGAGAGCCCAGACTTTACATTCCTAATTTCAATATTTAACTTAAAAGCGAAAGTTAAAAAAAAAAGGTAGGGAGTGAACCTCTTGAGAATTCCTCTTAGAGCTGCAGTAGTCCTCTACTAGAAACTTGGTTTGACAGTTGAAAAACTGTCCAGACTCTCTGCTGAGGTAGCTGGAGTTATGTGCATCGCTGTTTTGAATCCTAGTTTCCTAATGTAAGAGGGGGGGCAGTAATACCATCTAGCTTTGGGTGTATCTAGAATGGAAAATGAGGTGTGAAGCAAGACATTACATTCTGGAAATGATCCTTACCTGGTGAAAAATCATGTTAGTTCTGCCATCAGAGCATTTCTGAGAGCTACAAGCTAGTAAAAGTACAAGGAATTGCAGTGACCATTGATATATTCAGAGGTTAGCACTCAGTGCATTTATTAATTTCATCCTGCATACTCCCTGCTTGTGGGGTCTTCCATACTGGTTTTTTGTAGAGTGTTTGAGATCTGCAAAAGGATCAAGAATTGCTAATTACTACTGTTACTGAGGGAAGATTGCAATAAGCTTTAGCAAGTTTTGGATCAAAGCTCGAATTACTGAATATAATTTAAAGACATTTTATTCTCTCTCAGTTTATAAGAAATTTATGCATGCATGCATAAACACCACCACAAAGAGAAAGGTATGAACTGAAACCTGAGCAAAACTAGCAACTTCTCTTGTTATGTGTATCTCATATTCCTGGCTGTTTTTATTTAAATGACCCTTCTGTGGTAGGATAAGAAAGAATAATATATGATTAATTTCTATTCTGAAGCCTTGTTTGGAAGGTGCTTTATTTGCATTAGCATTCATAATTACTTAATGACAAATCAGATATGGTTCATTGCTAGTAAGTGTAGAAACATGTTGTCTGAAGGATGTAGTTTAATTAGTATACTCCTAAAAACACGTCCCTCATGACCATTGGATGTAATCATTATTTTATGTATTTAACTGTGAAATTTATGTTTACTCAGCAGGCTAGAAAGCATCATTTCTTTTTTTTTCCTTTTTCCAAAGCTATTCAACACAACACATTTAGACTTTAAAGAAAAACACAAAATCTCCCCAACAGCAGGTACTAAATAAATAAAAAAAAAACCCAAACAACTATTATTGCAGTGAAGCAGTTATATTTTTTTTAAAAAATATAACCAACATAATATTGCATCCATAAAACATAGCAGGAGGAATAAATATGCAGGGAAGCTCATTTTAATTCCTCAGTTAATAACTTAGACAGAGGAGATGCACATTCTCCTAGATCAATGAGACAATTTGGGCATTCTTTTATTGTTGATTAAGTGAATTTGAAAATGACCTCATTTCAAGGGCATCAAGCGATTTCTCTTTCTCTGTGCTGGTATAACACAAGTGAACACTGTGAACACTTTTTCTACCCAGCCTGCTGTAGAATCTCAGGATGCCCTTTCCCTGGTGATATAGAGGACAGTGGCAGCAGTCAAAAAATCATCAGAACATTGCTCTAAAAGTCACACAGTCTCTTCAATACTAACCTCATTTTTTCTTAAATCTCCTTCTGGAAAAGGGAATCCTTCTCTGGACATTTCCACTGGGCTCTGAGAAACCAGTTATGGGATCAGATATTACTCAAGCTGTGTAAGGAAATTGTCCTCTCTTTCATTTGCAAGGAGGCTACAACTGAAAGAGATAATAATTTTCCTTCACTTTTCTTCAATGAATATTTCTTGAATATTTATATTTTTAGGATACATATTTTTAGGATTTTAGTATACAGCTATTCATATTTTAGGATACATTCTACCTGATATGGTTTCTACTTTTTTTATTTCTGCTCCTGATTCATCATTGGCTTCAGGCTAGGACTGGTAACTTAGAGACAGGTGCCTTTTGCCCCTCTAAGTACAAAACCCTTAGGCTTAAAAGTCTTTTTCATTTTTAAGAGTTTGCCTGTAGTCTAGGCACAGGCAACCTAAATGGGTTACAAATATCTCTGTGCTTCTGCCACCCCTACTCCCAAGTAATCGGCTCTGCAGCACAGGGCCTTCAGTGATCCCCACCTTGTTATTACCTCTTGCCTAGAGAAAACCTGTGCTCTGGGCAGGGGTGAGAAGCATGAGCTTTCTGTTTGAACATCCCCCACAGTTGATATAACTGTGTGCCCCTGAGAAGTGATGTGATACGAAAAGCAGAGAAACATGGTTCCTCTTTTTTGCAGATTGTTACTGGGGCTGTGTCTGCACTTGGTATTACAAAGAGCAACTCCTGACATTACAGTAAAAAAAATAAATAATAAATAATCCCATTAATCTTGAGTGGTAGTGAAAAAAAGAGCCAACTTTTGAAGCAACAGTATTGTAAACATGATAGAATGCTTTAGTACTTACTTAGTCCACGATGGCCTGATTCTGCAGGGTCTGATGAAGGATGCTGAATGCTTTCTTTTCCCACTCTCTATGCAGGCCCTTCATCCACCTGTGTTCTCCCAGAGGGCATAGATGTTCCCCCAGACTACATTAGTAGTTTGGACCAAGACAAAAATGTATGTATTTTCTAATGCCAGCAAGCAAGCAGATATGATAAATGAGACACAAATAAAAGCTGAAGCTTGTGTACCTTCCAAGTCACACCAACTGAGCAGTCATAATGCAAAATAAAAAGGTGCTTTGGTTTTGGCTTTTTTCTTTGCAGTGTTCAGGAAACGTGTCCTTTTGCTTTGCATTTTACAATATGTACCTGAAGTATCACAGAGCAAAATAGGGCATCTTACTCAAATTTCCACAAAGAAAATTCTGTAGGGAATGACACAGGGGCATTATCTGAAGGACACTTCCTTTTATGATGAAAACAGAATTTAATATGCAAGAATATGCATTTCCCTAACTGAAAAACAGATTGAAAAGCTGAAGCAGGGGTGTGTGGATGAAGACTGAAGCTAGGAATGTACAGAGAGCCTGTTGAAGGGGTGGAGGGCAGGTGGTGCAGATTGGCAAGATTGCTGGGTGTGGGCTGTTAGAAATCTGTATGGGGAGTAGTCATGAGGGAGGCAAGAAGTGTTGCTCACACCACAGAAAACGTTTTGAGGTAGAAGATGAATAGCATGAAGATTCAGAAACTTTTTTTTGCCATAAAACTTTGTGCATTTATCTTGGTGCTAAGGGCATTTTCACATTCATTCATTTCCATTTTTCTTATATATTAAAAACAAAGCAGAATGAAATCCCACAAAAACTTTGACTTGTCCTCTGTTTTTAGAGGAATAAAAAAAAGAGAAGAAAGAGTAGGGTGCTGAAAGGAACCTAACTGTGTGCCATTGTGTTCCTATGTGCTTATCTCTAATTTTCTTTTTTTTTTTTTTTTTTTTGTACTGCAGTGGAGGAGTAGGGACCATCCCACACAACAGGAAATGTATATTGAAACTAAAATGCGTTTATGTGTCGTATGAGTTCATCAAGTCCAAATCTTTAATGGCAAAGTGTCAATTGCCTTGCCATGAAAAATTCCCTGTTGTTAGAACTGCAGGTTGTTGGTGTTATTTAAAGAAAAAAAAAATTTTGTTTTCAAGCCTCATATGTCACTAAGAAAGGGGGAAATATTTTCAAGAAAACAACAGAAATCAAACACAATAGCACAGCTTTATTCCTGTCATGCATACATAGCAAGGAATAGTGAAAGAGATATCTTTAAGAAGCAAAAATTCAGAACCCCGAATTAATGCTGTCTTACCTGTTTAGAATGATGTGATTGTACTGAATAAAAAAAAAAAAAAAACCAAAAACCCAAACTAAAAGTACTTAAGAGCAAGAACTGTACTTGCAACTATACTGAATATAAAATACAAAACTTGTTAGACAAATTACCAGAGAAAGCATTACATAAATTAGGTATATATCAATATTTCTGAATATTGAATATCCTGTCTTAATTGATCCAAAGCTGTCTTACAACTGATAGAATTTGCAAAGGGATCCTATGTAACTATAGCAAGTATGTCTTTTATTTCATGAAAACCTGAAATTCTCAAAATTGAAACCAGTGGGATATAGTCTGCTTTGCTTCATCAGAGATGCCTGTTCTAAAGATGGCCTCCCTGAAATGAAAATCGTCCACTCACGTCACAGATTTCATCCTCTGTCAACACTGAAATATAACTGATGGCAAGAACATGTGTTATGTGAAGCAGGTGTGGCTCTTGATTGCCAGCAACGGTCTTACCAATGACATGCAATGCCACAACCCTCAGGAACATAAAGAATTTGCACTTTTATTACTACTGTTGAAGACAATCAGCTTTTAAGAATGCAAAAACCAGTGCAAAAGTAAAGAGGTTGATGGTCTCATGAAAAAATCTGCCTAGTCTTGCTTTCTACAGTGGCCAATTACGGATCCAACAGGGAAATTGCATAAATGATACTTCTGCTCCTCAATCTCCCTATGTGGAGCAACTTGTGTTATGGACATCTCCTGACTGACAAACTGCATTTGCAACTTGTATTTAATGGCCGTTTATTGACTTTTCCACCATGAAATTAAGTTCCATCAGTTTTTCTGCTACGTTAATACCAGTTACACAATTGTGTTACCCTTAACCTATTATGTTATTACCTATTACACAAGCATATGATGCACTATATATTCTTTATTTTGATTACCTCAAGCAATTTACCCAATTATTAATGTTGCTTCCTGTCCAGCAATAAATCCAGTAAGACAAAGATTTATAGAGTTTGGTGGGCCTCAGATGAGGCTCAGAGTGGCTTTCAGGGTTGTTCTTTTCGATAAGGGCTTTAGACAGAAAATGTCATGATAAAGCCTTGTAGATCTGTATTGTTCCTAGCATAATTGTAGTAGGTAACATGAACAACCGCTGGTTGTGATCGCACTGTTCTTTGGTTTGTAAGAACTGATACCCTTACCACCTTGTTCTATCTAGTTCCACTGCTAATGCTACTTTTAATAACATAATCACTTTATCTTCCTTGAAACTTTTCAAGCAGCCCTCAATTACTATTCAATAATAACATGCAGTGGTCAGTTCAACAGGCTAATTATATGATGCAATGCCAAAAAAAGTATTTAATTTTTTCACTTCTACATTTAGTGCCTTTTTCTTTCACTAAATGCCCTCTGTGTCCTACTGTAGAACAGAGCAGTGAGGACTACCCACTGCTTTTCTCTGTACCACTCATTATTATATATGTCATCTTCTATTCTTTTTGCTTCACACTAAATAATCTTTTCAGTTTCTTTTCATATGAACACTCCCTTTCCAACTAATATGTATTTTTCTGCCCTTTTTCAGACCTTTCTTCTTCTACTGTATCTCTCTGAAATGTGACTGAGGCCCCACAGATTATTCAACATGAGAATGTAACCTCCATTTATAGAATGACATTATAATAATTCCTGTATTAGTCTCCATCCCCTTCTTAATATAGCCTAACATCTGAGAATCTTATCAAAAAGTGAATTGTGAAGCAATTAAATCTACAATATGTAAATCTGAACCTGACAGGCCTATAAGAAAGATATTCTTTATGTACAAAAAACTAAAACTCTGTATTAAGGGAACAAACAAAAGATGATGCATGCGAACTGATAAAGAGGATTAATAACAAGAAATGGCTATAAGACCTTCATCACAAAATCCATGAGCTAAATTCTGCTCTCCATTACAACCTCAATGGATACTATGAACATTAGTAACCTGCAATTATGTTGTATAAAGGCTGCTGGATCGCATTGTAATTAACATCCTTTAGGGTGACCACAGTAATTTTAAATGTTATCGTTGAATATACAAATGAAAGTGGAAGGTGTTGAATATTCTATAGCAAAGTAGAAGCTGATGTCAGTTTTATCTTTTTTTTTATATTCCCTCACAGAAGGGTTTCTTTCTAACAGAAATGCAGTCAGCCACATTTTTAATATTTTCCAAATTATTTCTTTCTCCAGTCTTGTCCAGATTTCCTAAATATTGCCAGCTGTAGATTTTAAAATTAAAAAGACATTGATAAATATTGTTATAATTACAGAAGTAACCCCTACTTGAACTACTGAACTTGGAGACTCCCTTGCTTCTAATAAACTGAAGAAATCCTCTAAGCTTATATAACCTGCATCTTTTTACAGTGCTGCTTGCCAGCAGGAGTTGCCAGAATACGCATCACAGCGGATTAAGAGAAGAAAGGCTGTAATCTACCTGTACCACCTTTCCTTTCTACTGGTATTCACTGTTCAGGGAAAAATACCTGTTGCTGGTTTAGAAACAAGGGGTTTCCTTAGCACTCATAAAAAAAATCAAGGTAAAACTCATTAAAAGACATTGTGAGAGTAAGAATTGTGTCACTTGTGAGTTGCATCATGGTAGTTCCAAATTCAGGATAATGGTCTCAGTGGCTTAAAATAGAAAGACAAGTGCCAAAATTCAAAGGCTGCTGAGAATAAGGAATTTTAATACACCTGTGAGGTTTAGCTAAGACTTTGTACTTCACCCAGCAACATTTACCATCCTCAGAAATAGCCCAGTTATCATAGAATCACAGAATCATAGATGGTTAGGGTTGGAAAGGACCTTAAGATCATCTAGTTTAAACTGACCTGCCATGGGCAGGGACACCTCACACTAGGCAATGTCACCCGAGGCTCTGTCTTACCTGGTTTTGAACACCGCTAGGGATGGAGTATTTACCACTTCTCTCGGCAACCTGTTCCAGTGTCTTCTTTCTTACATCTAACCTAAACTTCCTTTGTTTGTTTGAACCCATTGGCCATCCAGTCAATAACCCAGCCAGTTTGGTCTTTCTGTGCTTGGAGGTCAGTGTTGTGACTGCGAATAAACCCCTCTTCTCCGCTCTGCTCTGCACCACTGAGGACTTCTACAGATCCACATATGCTTGAACCTCAGCCCTTATGCCACAGTTAAGTTTTTCAAGGCAATTTTAATTGCAATGTAGATGTTCCTTAACTTCTCAGTAGCCCTGGGTTTCACCCATCTATATGTACAGGGAAAAGAAAAAAATTCCTTCAATATGTTGCAGCTCATTAACTGCTTGACAGAGCAAATCAGTGTTGTACAACAAATGAAGTAGATATTTTATCTAATTGAAACATGAGAGTGAATTCTTCTGCTAGACAAAATACAGTTTTCTAAGAGGGAATTTGGCATTGATACGTACTAAATTTTCCAAACTTGTGAAACTCTCCATTATGTCTTTGAGCTGTCATACAGCCCTCTTTCCTACTTTTTTTCCCAAATATGAAAGCTAAATGACTTATTTCACGGCATTCAAGGCCAGGTTAGACAGAGCCTTCGGTGGCATGGTTTAGTGGGAGGTGTCCCTGCCCATGGCGTGGGGGTTGGAACTAGATGATCTTAAGGTCCTTTCCAACCCTAACTATTCTATGATCCTATGATTCTATGATTCTATGATTTCCAGATGGAGATGAAATACAGCTGTTATCCAAGCAAAGTCCTTAGACATGCTTACAGGTTAAATATGTATGTAGATAATTTGAACATTTCACATGTAACTGTAGTGAAAGACTGGACTGTAGATTACTCTACTTCTTTTTTTTTCAGGTAAATAGAAAGAAACCTCATGCATGCCATTTTATTTGGTACCAATAAAATAAAAAAGAGGTTTTCTAAGTACAAGAAATGTTTATGTTTTATTTGTTTGAAAACTATTACTTTAGCTTCAAATGCAGGAATATGTCTTTGAAAAACCGCTTACATTTTGGATTGATAAGTCTTTAAATTAATGATACATTTAAATAAATAGCTAAATTGCCATTGAATTTCTTGTTGCAGCTACATTAATAATACCAAATGAATTAGTCATGATTAATGTTATAAAGAATATAAAATGAATTAATAATGATTGGCCTCTTATTGCAAAATGGGCAACACTTCATAATAAGTGGCAAATCATTCTTACTTCCTTTGGTATTTCTTGCAATAATTTTAATCATGATGAATTCTTTTGATATTCAGGTGCATATAATACAAGATTCCACAGGAAGTCCAGCGTAATTTAACATAATTTTACTGAAATGACTCATTTAATGCCTGCCACTCTGTCTGACGCCAGAGCCAGGATGAACTTAGGCACTTTGGGGTTTATCTATCTGGAACAATGTAGATGTGATGGGATGTCCCTCAGAGTAATGGATGCTGGCACAGAAGTGGCTGGGTAGGTGCAGAAGTGTGTCAGACTCTGTGGGTGCATAGGTGACTGAGCAGTCCTGTTCATGATAAATGACTTCTTCCCAATTAAACTTTCAATTAAAACTCACCTTTAGGGTTTCAGTTTTATAAATATATATATATATAATCAAATTAATAATTATTACCAAATAATTATTTATTACAGTGTTAAGGTCCTAACTAGTGTGCAGTGACAGCCAATTCTCACTTTAGGCGATCCTAAAGTGATCCTTTGTCTCCTCATAGATAATATTCCCACTTCTGAGAGCAGATTTTTGCAGATGTCTGGTCTGTGGTTGTGGTTCTGTAGTGACCAGGGAGTACACAAGGCCAGCCAAACAAAGCTTGGGTAGACTTAAACAGGAAGTAGACTTTAAGTAGACTTAAAGGATATTTTAACTTTGGTAACTGTAGGGAAGGAAGAAAGTGTGAGCAAAACTATAGAGGACTGTGTGCTAGACATGCCTGAAGCCTGCATGCATGCACTAACAAACCTTACTCTTTGTAGAAGTAAATTTTCCAGTAGAGATATCTGTGGGGATTTCTTTGAAAATGTAAGCACAGGAAGCAAACAGACAGATCAACAGGAAAAGTCAAGAATGGTGTGATACGTGGAGAATTTTGTTTACCTTGAGGC
This sequence comes from Psilopsiagon aymara, assembly GCA_024733675.1. Taxonomy (NCBI): domain Eukaryota; kingdom Metazoa; phylum Chordata; class Aves; order Psittaciformes; family Psittacidae; genus Psilopsiagon; species Psilopsiagon aymara. The sequence goes on from JANRGW010025846.1 coordinate 32,438, forward strand.
TGTGGGCCTGCAACACAGGCAACGACTGGAGCTGGGAGTCTTTCACTGGCTTGCAAGCTTCATTATGGTAACAGGCTCGAGCCTAACACCGGAGCACAGGTTTCTCTTCACAAACTGAAAACTATCAGGTAAGCATATTTTCTTTTTTTCATTAATGTAAGTATAAATACTTAGAAGAAAGGGGATACATTTTTATTAAAGCTGTTATGGTTAGATCAACACTGTGCCGTTGCTAAGTAGACAACCTAACAGGTCGGTTTTAGACCCAACTTTAAGAAACAAAAAGATTTTTGCCAAGCAAGCAAAATATTCTTGACTAAAATGTCATGTTAGAGCTTCATTTTAGTTTTATGGGGTTTCTGTAAAGATTTTTATTAAGGATTTCATTATTAAATAGCAATAGGAAAAAAACGCCAAACACACAAACAAAAAACCCCAACCAAAACATCTAAAAACACCCCCATACAATAACCTAGTTTTAATTTGCACTAAACATTTTTGGGTTTTATCTTTCGTTAAAAATGTCATTTAGGTACTTTGAAATACACAGCATTTCTGACTTCCTAAGTAAAAGGTTTGCTGCCAACTATTCAACCTCTGAGTAGAACTAAAAATTGCCCTCATGGTGATGCTTTTCAAATGGTGTATCAAAGAAACTATGTCTTACCTCATGAGAAACTCCCGAGTTTGGCCTTATTCTGTTAATTAGATGTGTATCCATCACAGTTTCTGTCTTGCTCTATGCCCTTTTAAAAAGTAATTCTTGAGCAATTCTACAACTTATGAGATGGAGCCTTTTTAGACCTTCTTAACCAGCAAACCTGTGATTTCCTTAGAGAAATTTTGATATCTGCTTTTCCTCAGGAACAAATTGCCTACAAACTCTGTCATAACATCTTTGAGTGAAGGTTTCATGTTTTGTAGCTAAGTCAGTAGTTTGTTCTTAAAATCCTTAAGAAGCTAAACAGAGGGAAGGAGAAAGCCAAGCCAAGCAAAGCAAAGCAAGGCAGGGCAGTGCAGGGCACCTACAATACACACTGTACTGACACTGATACTATAATCAGGTTTGCATTTGCTGTGGGAGTTTTTATTACTGGGATTCAAGAACTGATCCTTCAGAAATTTTTTTTTTTTTTTTCCTCCCAAATAATTCATGGTCAACTACAAAAGACAAGCATGACATTGTATAATGGTACTACCAGAATGCAACTTGTAAAAGTTAGCCAAACTCTGTCACTGGATATAAATTTCCTAACATCTATATCACATATAGATGCAAATGTTTCCAAACACTGTATTACTTCTATGCAAGTAATAACAGGCAAGTCCTGCTTTCTTCTTCAGACCTTTTTTTTTTTCCCATAAGGCTTAGAATCAGAGGTAAGAACTGATCAGTATCAAGGTATATGACTTTTTAGCCATGTTTTATGTATACCATAATAATCACTTAACATGAATGGAGCTGACATTAGTTCTTATATAAATGGCATTTTCTAAAGGCAGACTAGTTTTAAACAGATACTTAAACAAAAATGTGTGCACCTGCAAGCTTAAAAGGCCAATGCAAGCATGTAAGGCAGCACCCACCAACACACCCTGTTTAAAACGAGTCTGTGCTCAGATGAATTGCAAAGTGGTACACCTGTAATGTATTTAACTTTGTACTTTACCTTTTTTATTTCTTTTCTGTCCAAAGCAGAAGCTTTTTAATTTGATGATTTGCTTCTATACCATTTATATAGACCACCACTAGAAACTGGTTATATATATTCAGTTAGATTGACACAGTGCAGCACTGAAAAATCAGTCAAACCAATGATTTGGTATCTAAAGTAAAAAAATATGTATTTGTTAAACTCTGAGATGCAGACAGCCGCACAAGTGTGGATGTCATTTCTAAATGAGATTGAACACTTTCATTCTTATAATCAAGACATTTCTACCTTTACTTGACACTGATGGAGTTTAGCCATCTGCAGTGATGACACCTGTTTGTTATGTACTTGCTGGAACTTCCTTTATAGCCAGTGATAAGACACAGGTATTTGTGCAAAATTCATTTGAGCCGTTTCAGATTTTTACTTTAAGATAAAGCAAGTTATTCAGGCTGCTACATAATTATTTCAAATAGCTCTTTTTGTTTGTTTTCTCATTCAAAACACAATAGCACAATTAAATATATAACAGTAGTTGCATGCTCATATTCTGCCTTAATAGATAGTAAGAACCATGGTCAGGAATTTTAAGAGGTGAATGTTTTTGAATGCTTGATGAAAACTCGCAGACCAAGAGGACTAGCCCGCTGATTGTAGTTGAACTAAGATTATATTTGTTTCTTTAAAATAAGAACATTTCAACTTTCTTAAGAGGACCAAAATCTGTCAAAAAGTTTTGAAATGCAGATGTGTCATCTGCACTAGTGTATTGATTATTTTGTTTAACAGAGGTATTACTGTATTTGTTCTGTTTTGAGTGTTCCATTTAACATCAAAAGTTTATTTTGGTTATTTTTAAGTTGAACATCAGAGACAAATTTTTCCTCCCATCCCTTATTTTTCAGAATCCAATTGAAGGGTATTTGAGAACTTGTTCTTCTGCATTTTGTTAAGCAAAAAAGTGTTCTGCTTCAATGGAACATGGCTGATCTGGCAGGGCAGCAGAATAATTTAACATGCAGATTTTAGAAAGGAAATTCTTAATGAAAATATACCCAGAAACTCTAAAAATGTGAATAAAAAGTTCTTAACTCCAAATCAGTGGTGACATTTGAGGACAAAACCTTTTGCATTTTGATGTGTCAAGGTCAGGAAATACTCCCTACCACATATTTCTCACGTCTGGCAGTACAGTCTGAGAAACTATAATGCTCTTCTAGATATATCTTTTAATCTTTTTTTTTTCATTCTTATTGCAGCTGTTATGAGAAAAAGAATCTTTGCTAACAATTAATTTTGTCTGGCTCTGTGAAATCAACTGGTAATATCTCATTATTGTTCTAAAGTCTGAAAAACCTTTCATCTATATGCTTTTATATTTATTGTCCAAATGTGATTTGAGCCAATCATTAGGAGAAGTATCTCTATTACTTTGACAAAAAGGTGATAACGTTTCCTTATTCTGGCCCTGATATTTATTAATGACTCCCAGATACCATTTTCCAGTTCTATGCACTGCAGTATTTTAATTTGATGACACAAATTAGATAATACAAATGTCCTCCAACCATGCTTATAACTCCCAGTGATAGCCATGCCCATGCCCACAATGCTTTGTTAGATTGCTCTTAATGAGTTCCCCAGCCAACATGCTTCATCTGCTGGTGCTTTTGCAGGCCTTGCAGAGTCTCTGGTCTGCTTCAGCCAAGCTGCATTTCTTACTGGAGAGGATGCATTGTCACAAAATTTCCAACACCTTTCTGACATCCGCCCTGTGTGTGGTTTGTCTTCAGGAAATGTATCCCTAAATCCAACATATAGCCTTATGTGAGTAACCCAGTTTGGCACAGCCTAGTGGCATCCAAGTATATCTGTGCTAAACTTAGGCAGCAACATCTGCAGCACCCTAAGTTCAAAGAAGGTAAGAAGAGAAATTGGAAGTTCCAGGATGCTTCTAATAGTTATACTTGTAATAGCTTGAGGAATAAGTAAAGCTGTCACTAAGTGGGCAATGTAATTGTCCTTTCCACAGGGCTGGTTTCCTTTAAGGTAAGGCTGGTCCCCCTCAATGGCTGTGATTGTGTTTTTTACATTGCCTTATACACAAAAAGCAAGGCCTAGGCTCTGGAAGGCACTTGTCATATTTTGAGAGTTATGGGTGTCAAAATGGGATCAGTATTCTGATTTTCAGAAATCAAATTGGAAAAAGCTTGACCTTCTACCCGGAAATAGCATTGTCTTTGAATTTCTTCACACCAGTTCACAAACAGGTGCACATCACCTACCAGCAGAAACTGTGGCATAGCAGTTTAATAACAGAAACTTACCCTGGTCATTGTTGTCACAGATGTCATCCATTTGAAAGAAATCGAGAACCTGTTATAATAAGAGGTACTATTCCATCATATACAGCGTTCTCTCTAGTCACCACAAATAATGGTGACACTACAGATTAGTCTGTGCATGATGGTGATCATTTCTACAAGAAAGGGTCTGCCTTTGTCATGGGTTCAGCAGTAGCAGTCATTTTTCTCCTTCTTAGTAGTTGGTGCAGCACTGTGTTTTTGACTTGTAGCC
>JANRGW010025851.1:0-10357 GCA_024733675.1 Psilopsiagon aymara
GCCACACTAAGGCACGTGGAGAACTGGAAAGTGATTCAAGACAGCCAGCATGGCTTCATCAACGGCAGGTCCTGCCTGACCAACCTAGTGGCCTTCTTGTGGTGGAGTGAGTACACCAATGGATAAGACAAAAGCTACAGATACCATCTCTGCTGATTTCTGCAAGGCCTTTGACATGGTCCCCACAACTCCTCTCTAAACTGGAGAGGTATGGATTTGATGGATGAACTGTTCAGTGGGTGAGGAACTAGCTCATGGTTGCATTCATATAGTAGTCTTATTTACTCAACGTTTTTGTATGCTTTTCAGAAATCACGCGCAGTGTTACATTAGAAGACAGTCTCCCACAGAAATCGGAAGACATTTCACCATTTGAACACCTAAGATGGGCAGAGAAACAAACAGAAACCTATACTCACCAGGCCTTAGTGAAATAAGGAAGGAACAAATTCTTTCCATCTTCTCAAGTTTCTGATACATTTCCACTGTGCAACAGCTGAGCTCAAAATGATGAAAGCTTAAAAAGAAATTCAAACTTACACGGTTTTGGGACTTTTCTCCCCTTTTCTTGTGCTACTCTATAAGGACATTTTATGAGCTGTAAACAGCAACAACAGAAACACATTTCTAATCCTGAACCTCACAGCATCTAAAGTGATCCTACCACTGTACCACCGTTCTTCCAGCCAGCAAAACTCCTTTAACAAAGAATGAACTAAGGCAGATGATGACATATATTACTTCTTTCTCTTCTTTGTGTAATTCTGTATTTTCCAATACTGAGCTTTTATTTTTCCCTGTGATATTGTAATACTGCATTTTAAAAATCAAATGCAACTCAACCTTGAATACTAGTGACCATAAAGGTTCCTTTAATCACTAACAACTAGACAGTACTGGGTGTAATGAGTATAGAAAAAGGTAGCAGAAATAAGATAGTATATCCAACTCATCCACAGCTTAATTCTGTAAACATTTGTTACATGTTATTTATCTACTGCTCCTCTGAAGGTCTGGGGCTTTATGAGCAATCGTGCTTTTATACTTAATCAGAACCATATGGAGGTCAGTGTGAGAGTCCATCTGACTGAAGCAGAACAGGAAAGTATATTAAAACTTAACTGTGAAATTATTTCATATGTAACTTACAGAGTTTAAGAAGGCAATTTAACAATGTTAGTGTCTCAGTATGACAAAGCATGTCAATTAAGTGACTCACCCTACCTATAATATTTCCACAAAGCAGATTTCTGACATTTGCAACTGAAAATAAATAAAAGAAATAACATGTAACATGCAAACAACCTCAGACAAAGACAAACAAAATACAGAAGCTGAGAAGAAACCCATATACCTACACCTTTCTTGATCTTGACTATTTCTGATGGGGAGACTACAGAAAACTAAACCCCAGCAGTTTTGCTTACATGTAATGCCGACGTCACTTCCACAGTGAGAAACTGGGCTTTGTACGATTTTACTTTAAACACTATTGAAATTCTGGAGGTAGTCAATTGTTCACAGTAATAAAAAGTGTTGGGAACAACAAGAAACACCAATACAATAATTTTAAACCCCCAAAGTTCCACAGTTATTTAGCGGACATGATGCCATTATGTATCATTTAATATGTACTTATTCAAAAAATGAAGTGATGGACATAAGCAGGAGAAAAGTTGCTGTTGCTCTAAGAAAAAAAAAAAAAATGAAAACGCCACACCAAACCCGTAACTCTTCTTGTTTCCTGTCAAAATTTTGTGTATATGAAAGGGAATTAAATAGTACCTACTAGTGCCAGACACAACACAAGCTTCAGATAGCTTCAACACACAGCTCTGCAAATGCATCTAGTTTTTAACCTCCAACATTCTTGCTGAGAGTCAAGGTCACAGAACAGGACTTCAGAGCCCTTCCTTTGTGTGGTTGCAGCTCATGGATGTAACTCACAGTTAAACAGACAGTGCTGTTGCTAATAATCGTAAAGGATCATATTTGGGGAAAATTTCTCCCCTCTGATCTTCACAGCATAAATAATGCTTATTCTGTATATGTCCCAAGTGCAAAGCTGCCACTGAGGGTCCATTTTAAAAAATTAAATCTAAAAAACTACACAATACACATCAGAGATCTACACTGAGGAGAACAGTTTTGCAGCACGAATTACAGAATAACTGCCCTTAATTTGAACTCAAGCTCTTCCCACTCCACCATAATGCATCTGAAAGATCCATTTGTTGCTGCATTTTTCAGTCATGCTGCAAGTGTGACAGAAATGCAAGTACGCTCCTCCTTACAGCTCACATGAAATATACATTTCCAGTGAAACAGACCAAAATATTTGGTTAAGATCAGTGGATGAAAAAATGTCTGTTGTTGTCTGATGCTGTATATTCTCAGTAGAAAGAATAACCTTGAAGGTTCAATAGAAGCAGCAGAAAAGCTTGTCAAAAAAAGCATCTTCAGAGTGATGATGTATTATTATGTTTCCAGTGCTTAATACAGATTTTTTCTTGTGTATGTTATGGAAGACCTACCAAAATCCTCTCCATTAGAGGGACAACAGAAACAGAAAACTACTCCTTGTAATGTAAAACTCTACTAATGAAATTCTTGTTGTGCTTTAAATATACCCACAGGGCTTTTATTTTCCATGAAGAGATCATAAGACCTTTCCTGCATCAGAGCTACTTTTCTGAGCATTTACAGAGAAACTTTTACAGAGTTGTGCTCAGATAAATCAAGTTCTATGTTTTTTTGTAAATTACCAGAATTGGTTCTTTATTCTCCTGACTTTTCTAAACAGGGGGGAGGGGGAAGTGGGGAACACAAAGGGAAAATTGATCTCATGGAAAAAAATTGTGTTTGATGCACCCGAGATTCCAGTAGTTACAAATTTAGCCCTACAAAAGCTGTGTGAACAATGTCCTTTTTCATCCTATTGAATTCCTTTTTCCCTTTTTTTTGTCTCCCAGTACAGCTTTCATGATAGAAGCAATCCTAGTGCAGACAGTCTCAGGCGACTGCTTTCATTGTAAGCAGACTCAGTAATTAAACAGGTTAGTAACTCAGTAGTTACAGACCCTGCTGTTTCAGGTCCATGCTAGCATTCCCCATCACTAAACACAAGAGAAACACAGAGAAATTTTAACCTTAAAACAACAGCAATAACCTGACAGTGTTCATGTGTCTGTGGTAACAAGTTAAATGAGACACAGTCAAGAAAACTTTGGACTTGTCCCAGTGACAGAACACTGAACCTGACCAGTGATTTGGTTGTAGAAGATTCTGGCAAGAATAACTGCTTCTTAAACACCATTATGGAGAACAAACTACATTAGTTTGAAAGTAATCACAGTTTAGGACAACCTTGTAAGAGCTGTGGGAAATTATTAAACCCTGCTAGCATGTAAAATGAGCTTTTTTTAGCATACATATCAGACCAAGGTAAATTTACTAGGATAACTATTAGCATGCTTAAGCAAAAGCCTTGCACAAAAATGGCCAGCTTGTGACTCTGGGCAAAATTAACTTCTGAGTTTCATTTACAAGTGAACTTCACTTTAAGCACTGGCATTTGCCGAAAAATAGGAAGGAAAAAGATATCAAGATTCCAGTTATGCTGTAATTTTTAAACACAAAGGGAAAAAAGAAGTGAGTGGCTCTTGCACGTGGTCACCCCCTGTTCAGGAACTCAGGTTTGGACTGTCAGGTTTTGCAAGGAAAAAGCACAGCAGATGGGGAACGGTTAATGCTAGAAGGAAGGGAAGATAAATATTTCCTACAAAATGTTTTGAGTTTTCACAGGATTTTTAAACAGAGAGAAAATATTGATTATCAACATCTTCTCAGTTTTTATTTTGAAATTAATTTTCATCATATGATAACATTTCCACCTTTGATAATATATTTTTACAAATCAGCCTAGATGCCTCACTGACATCTAGGGTCAAGAGCACAGAAGATGTTCTTTCATTCCTAAAAAATTCATTCTTACCACACACACTTTGATGTGGAAAAAGACTACGAATAAAAGCCAACAATGGAATACAAAACACCAACCACACGCGCCTTTCACAATTTCAGTGATGTGCAACAAGTCTGACAAATGCAAGTACAGCGATCAGCCACGATTTTTGCCTGTATAACAACAAGCTTAAACAATCAAGAAGTAGAAAATTATTTGGAATTGTACAGACTCAAATAACTAGCCTGATTGAAGGTGCTTGCAGCAAAGGCATCTGTGTTTATTTCCACTTAGGAAACAGCAGATGCTCAGGCAGTAGATGCCCACGCATCTTCCCCACTGGCAAGGCACCAAACCTCTCAGAACCTCCTGACAAGACCAATTAAAGCAGGTCTTCAGATCTGTAATTGTGCAGGTTTACTAAAAAAAAATAAAATGTGACAACACAGCCTTCAAAATGAGCACCTCTGACACCACACCCGGAGAATAACTGCTGTAACCAATCTGTCCTTCAGCTGGCTTGAGCAACCTGCAATTAAAAGTCTCTCTGAATTCTTCTACCAGCAAAAGAGAAGAAGCAGAAATTCACTCAGGAGCAAAGACATCAGGGAGAAGATAAGATCTGCCCTCAGGGAACCAGTGAAAGCCAGGTACCTGATTTCTACCAAGAAACAGCTGGAAACAAGCAAAAAAAAAATCCTGACATTTTATTAGAAAAACACGACAATACGCTGGATGGAGGAGGGTGGGAAGAGGCTGAGAAAAAAAATAATTAATAGGGTAATATGAAGTTGAGGAGACAGAGGGAGAATCTAGGGGTGATAGAGAGGGACTGTATAAACATCGGTAAGTATGTTCAGAACAGTACGTGCTCTTATTAATCATAATTCTAACATGATAAAAAAGACCCTCTTTTGACTGAAAACAGTCATCACTGTCACATGTTCCATTATGGAAAGGATTTATGTAGTTTCCTCTTAGCAATGTAAACCAAGGCTTGAAAAGTTTCATGTATTTTACAGTTCAAAGCCCTCTCATGGCAACTACCAGATACTACTGCAAAAATCCACATTTAAGAATTAACAGGCATATTGGAAGAAAAAGTAGTAAGGAGTTTAGCTCCAAAATTATTTAGTATATTAAAAAGCTGAAAGTTAAATAAAACGAAGGATAGTAGCTTTAATACAGAACTGAAACTAGAGGTTGGATTCCCTTGTTCTAATAGTGGCAACTTTCCACCAAAATTACTTGTAATACATTGCAGAAACTATAAACACGTGGTATTTACAGCAAATTTGCACTTCTTACCTGAAATCATAGATCTATATCTGAAGCACAATCTGGACTCTAAGGCAGTATTAATAGCGCTGAGGTAAATTCGTACCACTTGAATGCTTTTTATGACCTTTATTTTAAATCAAGGCCCTCTTCAGGAAAGCCAGTAGTTACAGTATCTAACATTTAGTAAAAACAAAAATAAAACCTACACCTCATTCTTTTTGATTTCACATACATAAAAGGCCAAAGGTACCTAAGACAGTACTGCACCCAGTCTTATCTGTTTCTCTTAAACAGACAATGACTTAATTTTCATCACATTAGACTTGTACTGCAGTATAAAACGTGCTCCATTAAAGCAAAGCATTTTCATATCACACCAGTCAAGACTTTCCCAGCTACTACTTGATACACAAACATAACTCCACATACCATTGAAGTAGCTCATCTTTTTCTTAGTTACATGCAGAATTAACTTGTGTAGCTGTTCAAAAAGACCAGAGATATAGATTTACACCATATACTGTTGGAGTCAGATTTTGCTAATGACCAGATTACTTCATTTTGGCTTGGTGTCTCCAAGAGGCCATTTTAGGGAGGAACTAGAGTTCTCCTACACATTTTACAAGGTCCTTTTAAAATGCTCAGTATTTCTGTTTGCCAACTGGCATGTTTTCAAGGCAATCCTGGTTGAGCCACAATGTACACAAATAAGAAGAAACACAAAAGAGTTTAATAAAACTAAATCTACCATGATAGCAAAGATTATATCATGCTCTAGAGTATTTCAATGATCACTCCCTAAAAAGAGCTCTTTAATTTTGGAGTCAACATTTCACAGTGAAGTAATCAACTGGAAGACTCTATGTTGCAGTGCTACTTGCTATAGCACATAATAGGAAATGACCACTTGTAAATTACTTTTGGGGGAGGAATTTTGAAACAGTGAGATATACAAATATCCAAGAGTGAATCTTGGCCATACCTGAACAGAGAAACAGGGAATAGTAACAAATCTAGTAAAATCTACCATAAAAGTAGGATCTTCATTTTCTTCTACAGGTTTCAATACTACAGTTATCAAGCCACACAGGTTTATAAAAAAAACAGAGTGCTTTTGTGATCCTGTGTGTTTAACTACTATGCAGGGGAGACACACAGATTTGCTTATGAAAATTATGGATAACTTTATCTCTCCCTAGATTCTCCCTTTGTAGTCTTCATTTAAATACTTAATTTTTTCTTAACCTCACAACATGGGAAGAACTTTCTTGGAGAGAATACCAGATAGTAGGGTAAAATGTATATATGTATTGCTGTACCAAGCAAGAGGAGGGTCTCCAGTAGTAGGACACACCAGGGGGCAGGGACAGGGGTCACAGTTTCCTTGAGCAGGCATGTCTCAGGAGTTCAAGGTACTGCGTTATAAATACATGCCTATATTATGGCTTTCAGTGTCCAGTAAGACTCGCAATTACAAAGGACTTGAAAGTTGTGCAGAGGGTTCTCACATATCACAACTCTCTGCACAAGATGCTTAATTGCGGACCTTCTTTTGTTTCTTTTCAGCCATGTTCTAATGCCCATTTTAAAACTCTCCACCTGCAAAAGCAATAATATAAAAAAGCACTCTTTTTCTTTTTTTTTTCTTTGTTTTTTAATACTTAATGTTTTCAACATTTCTTTTTTTTTTTTTTTTGGGGGGGAACGGGTCTATAATTTATGTAGTATTTATGCTTGTAAAGAACAGTTGTTTGAAGAGATAACACTGAAAAACTTAAATCACTGCCCCCAGCCTGCTTGATCTAGGTCAAATTCCCCCGCATTTCAATCATACTAAATTCTCCTAATGGCAGTTTAAAATATCAATTAACTCAAGATAAATCCCATTAGATAGGGCAGACACTGGATTCTCCTAACTGCTTGACTCTTGTTGAAACGTACCTGTAATTGATTGCAAGATAACTACACTGTCAAAATCAGGATGTACTGCCATTGTTCGGAAAAAAAATGTTTTACAAAGAAAACAAAACAAAAAGTATTTTTAATTCAGTCATACTCTGTAATTCCAGCTCAGATGTCTTTAGTTTTATTCCACAATATACTGAACAAACATTACTGAAATAACCCTATCAGGACCCCACCAGCAAAGACTAGATTTTTTCCATATGGGATAAATATTGATATCATTTTCCATATGGCTTTACTTGCTTTCAGTTGTAAATATAAAAACATCACAAACACAAACGGGCATAGAAGAGATAGTGAATCCTACTAAAGCCAAAACCTGGACACAGTGTAACACCATAAGGCAGACAGGTTTGAACTCAAAATGAAATCCCAAGATTCCAAACTGCTATAGGAAGCAGCTGCTAAACTCAAAACACACCACTGCATTTTCATTAACCTTGGGTTTGGTTTTCTTGTTGTTGTTTGGGATTTTTGTAAGTATTTACAGAGAAAGATCGGCTATTTTGACAGTCTGAACATGTAAAGCCTGGGTAAAAGAGCAACTGTAATCATCTGCTATTTTGACAGTCCTAACATGAAAAGCCTGGGCAAAAGAGCAACTGTAATCATTGAAAGGCTACTTTCCACTCCCAACTAAACAAGAGCAACTATGTTCCTGAAACCCAGCCAAGCAGCTGTATTTCAAAAACTTTCTGTTTCATTCCTATTCTGGAAATAAAAGAAACCACTTTCTAATGTATTATTTGCATTATCCTAATGATCCAGAAACCAGATAGTGTGCTAGTAGATACAAAACTTAGTCTGTAATTTAGCAGCCTAGACTGTATCATCATATACTACACTTTTTTACTAACAGACCTTTGCTTCATGGGAGTAAGATGTCTACGAAGTATTTCAAGCAAGCCAGAAATTACATCTTGCACGAAAGCAAGGGAGATAAAGCGTTTTGGCTTCAAGCTACTTCCACCTGGTTGGTTGTGCTTCATGCAACATGCGACAATATATAGACTGATCAGCTACCTACAGCTCAGGACAAATGGATTTTGTAGATTGCTCCCAGTAAGAATTCAATCTGACAGATACTCAGTAACTGCAGTGGCAAGTAAGATGCCTCCAACTTCACCACGCTCCCAGGGTTTTACAATGATGCTTTTGCACCAATAGCAGTATCCCCCCATTTGCACAGATGCTTACTCAGAATTGTTTTCATCATGCTTATGAAAGCCATGAAGGAGGGAGATTAACTACTCCCTTTGTTACAAAGTCCTGTTTCGGTTTCATCACTCTCCTGTAGTTAGAAAATACATGAAGAAATGACAGAGGGGCAAAATGTCTCTGTAGTCAGCTTGTTAGACACAGTATCAAAAGTTATTACTGAAAGAATATTTAAATGAACCTACCAGTAGAGAAAACAAGAACTGTGTTGTCCCAGAGACCATATCTTTTCAGAGCATCAGTAAGATTTCCTACAGCTTCATCCATGAGGGACACCATCCCTGCATAATGGCGCCTTTTTACATCTTTAATGGAAGAATATGGTTTCATGTATTCTTCAGGGACCTCAAGAGGTTCATGGACAGACTGAAAAGAGAGGTAGAGAAAGAGGGGCTGGGGGGGAAGGGACAGAATGGAAATCAGTTGAACATAAAGCACTATATGAAAAAGTTACTGCTGAACATGAAGTATTATATGAAAAAGATACTGCAGTAAAAGCAGTCCTGATTCATTAACACATGCAGGGACTGTGTTTTGATTCCTTCTACACTTCTTTTTTCCAATCCCTAAATATAAACTAATGAAACTTTGATACAGGACTTTTGCAAAGCTATGAAAAAAACTCAAATGTACCTTTTCTTCGTAACACAGTTGTTATGAGTTGCTTCTCATGAAACTTTTTCCATTAAACTTTCCATTTCTTTTTAGAAGAGCAAACTACATGCTAAATCATTTCCATAAATTTATTACTATTTATTGCTTGTATTTTGTATAAATTCCTTAACTTGTAGTACTAAAAAAGAAATGGAGAAGGGTAGCAGGCCAGGGCTGTGCAGCCAAAGGTGATTCTGAGAGGAGAGAAGGCAAGTTTTACCATTGCTGCTTCTCACATTTAGATCTTTTACCCCATTGAAGAACCCCAAATTACAGTTCAAGCACATGCCTCTCTATTAATATTTCATTAATATTTTTTATCAAACATGCTTTACTGTTGAAGTTATGATAGTAACAGATGCTGACTGTACCTTCTCAGTTTTGTGACTGGCTATAAGATCTATAGCTCTTTCTGTGAAAATATTAGTGGAGTACATGTTTTTAAACCCAGTTGCAACTTCTTCTCCATCTCGAAAGTCCAGAGCACAGCGCGTTATGTTCTTTGCTTTGATGAGGACACAATGGTCATGGGAAAAGTAATCCTCACTCCCCAGAAGGTAGCCTAGAACAGGAGATGTCAAATAAGCAGGCGAGCCAACACCACATCACATAAACGCAGACATCAGGGTGAAAGAAGTCAAGACTAAGTCAAAAAGGTAGTGGTTTTGAGCTGAAACTTTCACTCACCATTTGACTATCTGTAGTGACATTCTCTGACTTTTGAAACAGCTTTTAAAGCTGTTCAGTGACTTCTATTGCATGACTTGGTATCAAAGACATGAGAATTAAACTAATGCACCCATAGGAAAGGCAGTGACCTACTCTTGTACTACTCTGATTTTTAGCTGGCATAATTTTGCATATTTGTATTTTTACATACGACTTCTTTATTAGAAAGTTCGGAATTTATTTATTTCGTCAAAAACACTCAAGCACGCCACGGTTTAAGTCATCTATAATTTCTGATTCACTGCTGACACCTACTGGTGAAAAGAAAGAATACTAAGGTACATAGAAGAAAAACTATGCAATAATCCTACAGGTATATGTTTGCATCTATCATAGAATCATAGAATAGTTAGGGTTGGAAAGGACCTTAAGATCATCTAGTTCCAAACCCCCTGCCATAGCCAGGGACACCTCACACTAAACCATATCACCCAAGGATTTCTCCAACCTGGCCTTGGACACCATCACTGATGGAGCATTCGCAACTTCCCTGGGCAACCCATTCCAGTGCCTCACCACCCTCACAGTAAAGAATTTCTTCCTCAT
>JANRGW010025853.1:0-18946 GCA_024733675.1 Psilopsiagon aymara
CTTTACTGTAAGGGTGGTGAGGCACTGGAATGGGTTGCCCAGGGAAGTTCTGAATGCTCCATCCCTGGCGGTGTTCAGGGCCAGGTTGGCCATAGCCTTCGGTGATACGGTTCAGTGTGAGGTGTCCCTGCCCATGGCAGGGGGGGTGGAACTGGATGACCTTAAGGTCCTTTCCAGCACTAACTATTCTATGGTTCTATACCATCCACTTTTCAGAGGTATTATTACAAAAGGTTCTTCCCCTCATGCTGTATAGTAAGAGCAATTCTTGCAATATACTGTTACGCTTAATAAAAAAATACATTTTAAATAAACTTCCTGCTATAAAACCATCATGCAAACTCCATGGAATTGTATAAAAGAGACTGTCACTGCAGAGTTTGACACTGAATTAAAGCATAACACAATGCAAGAATGTACCTTTCATTTGCGTTCCAAAAGTAAGGGCCAGCTTTGCAAACAGTTCCGGGTTTTCAAATTTCTCTTCTTCAGCTTTTACCCAAAAGCTGTTTTCGGCTATCTCTTGAGGCTCAATCTGAAACAGAAGTGGCATCTCCAAAGTTAGTAACCGCTATTTGCAACAGCCAAGTCAAATCCAGTGCTCCTAGATTTCTACAATAATTGGACTGAATTAAGTTTAGCCATGTTCCAGGCATTATATTCTCTTCAAGATGCTTCCTGAACAACCTACACTTGGATTAACTGCCCTTTATCTACGCAACAATTATTATTGCACTTCTCCCACTCAAAACATTTTCCACACAGGTTTGATAATGTATTAGCTTCCCTTGACTGCTTTGTAGAGAGTTCCCAAATTCTTCCCCACTGATATACATCCCTGCTACCTGCAAACTGCGGAAGGAATAGTCTTTCTTACACTGACAGATTACAAAGTAACTTCTTTGTAAATGAGATATCAATGTGGAACTTTCAGTGATTCAAAGTATTTTTAAATATCAGTAAAAATTTTATACTTACTATCTTTTTTTAATATACTTCCCATTTTTCAAATGTAAACCCAGATTTCACTATAGCACCTTTATTTGATACTATGTTAAAAGAAATTACCCTGCCATATAGCAGCTGAATGTCAATTCTACTCATGACTCAGAACAGCTATTTTGTTTTCAAAAGATGTTCCTCTTCCAGTTTGTAAAGTCCTCCCATTTCTTTTTTACAACTTTGTTTAAAAGCCAATTAATTTTCAAGAGCTATTTAACTTCCAGATGATATACAGCAGATTCATTATTAGTATGTTTGCAAGCCTCACTGAGATTTCACTGCAACACATTGGTCCTCCACCTTTTACTATATGATCAATCATTTCATGTGCAGCTGATTTACCACCAGCTGCAGGTGAGACATCTGTAAAAACTATCTTAATCCAACTCTAATGATGAAGACAGCTAGAACAAAAGGCACTAAATTAAACAGTAAGAATTTCATTCCCAAACTGATGGCTCCTTAAAAGCAATGATCAAATAGACTTCCCTTTTTCTCAGTATGCAGGAGATCTTTGGCACCACTCCCAGAGCACTTAAGCAAGGTGTCCATCTGCAGTTACTTCCCACTGTCACACAGAGTGTGCAGATGTACACTTTATAAATTATTTCTATAAACACAGGCACATAACTGATTACAATCAAAGTGGCTGCAATTACATGTGTATTATAAACTAAAAAGCTTATTTTGGCTGTATTTCAGTTAAAAAACTAGTGCATCTGACTCTAGAATCACACAGTACTTTCTAAGGACAACTGAGGGTAAAAAGCTTAAGTTACAAGCAGGGAAGAGTTTTATTTATTTAGGCATTTCACTAATATATGGCAGGAAAAGATAAACGAACTGTAGGACAGAATCCTTCCTAACCAGACAACGCAGCAGCAAGTAAAAGATAGGCAGTGACTTCAGGAATGAATTAGATTTCAATGGCATACAAAGTTTCTTCCCACCACCCCCAAGAAAATTGGCAAAAAATAGTTCTGTGATGAAAACTATATTCTATAAAGAAAAAAACCCAAAACCTCCCGATGGAAATAACCCCTTGTACCTGTTTGGGTAATGTAATAATCTGGATGTCAAAGACAGTAAGAGAAGGCACCTGAAATCACAGCCACAAAAGATTTTCCTAACAGCCCAAGTGGAAATGCATTTCTAAAATGTAAGAGCTCCATTTCATAAAGAGATAACATAGTTCTTAAAAATATACAGAAAATTGCATGATAGGAGCTTTGAAGACAGTAATCTGCTAAAAAGAAACAAAACAAGGATATTCACTGGTAAAATACCTTCAGCAGACAGTCAACATTTCATGGGGGGATGTGACTATTTTTTATATAAAAGTTTTAAAGGTTAAAAAATTGGGTAATTCAAATGATTCAACAGAGTACATGAACTAAAAGGACTTTTATATAGCAAGATTAATTTCAAAGGCAAAGAACAACCCCAAATCTCTGGATTCCAACACTGAGTAATGCCATATTCCTCCAAGTAATACGTGCACATCTTTCTCAGTACGACAACTCATACATTCTTGTTTCTTTTTAATAATACAACCAGGCTACTTAGTCAATTTTTTCCTCAAAAAAATATAATACATTGGTATGGCTGGCAGAAGGGTAAAAGTATTTTGTAAATGCTGTAAGGAAACAGCAGGACTATAAAATTCCTTTTAAATTCAGGACTAAAGTTAAGATTTGTTCTCAAAAAACATCATTCAGCTTTCCAGAAATGCACTGAGAATTATATTTAAATGAACACAGAAAACCTCTCACTGATTTCATTTTGCTGCCCTCTCTACAGTTACTTGCAACATTATCCTCATTAACAATTCTCTATTACAGGCCTGAACTTTCCCACACTGTCATACTGTGCTGTACCGCTGAGAACACACACTGATGTGTGTTACCCACACCCAAAGATTTAAGGTCTTTTTCTCCCTAGATAATTTTAATTCATCCTCCCACGATAAAGGAGAGCTATCATTCAGCCTTATGTGCAGATTATAGGAATTACAGATAGAGAAAAGGTTAAAATTTGTTTTAATATTTACTGAAATATATATTTATGGAGTATCTTTTTTACTTCAGCATTTTGAAGGCCTGCTCTTAAACTATTACCGTTGCTGCTACACACACTTTCAGATTATTTTGGCACATCTCCATGTATTTTGAAATCCAGTGGCAAAATACTATGTGTAAGTTACATAAACTTTAATTCTTCCACTAACTACCAATTGACATATCATGCATTTCCACACAGGTTTTATCTAAGCCTTCTATATTCCTCCTTCCAAAATTAGTGGTATTGATCATTCATGATACTGCTATTATTTAGTACTTCAAAGCCTATTCAATTCCAAACACTACTCAATGCTTCAGAACTTAAAGGAACACAAAACTCAGGCTCACTTTTTGTTTAGAAAAACAAATCATTATTCCAAAATATCACAGGACAGCCCAGCTCCCCTTCCAACAGTAAACTTGTGCCATTACTAGTTCTCAAAGTGTTCTTCAAGTGGTGCCAGTATGCATCAGAAATGATAGAAAACAGCTTATTTTGAATCACCTGAAAAAAAAACATGAGATAAACTAGAATGATTTCCAAACACAGTCCAAGGCACTTGCCATACCTATGCTCTTAAAACCAAAATTCCACTGTGTCTGACAGGGCAGATCAGCTACATAAGAACTCAATGGACACAGGATCCTGCGTCCTAGCAATACTAGGAAAATGGTCTACAAAGGACTGATACTGTATGCAATTACGTGATTCCTTTCAGAGGTTTCATATTGAAAGAATGTAGTATCTTCAGCCAGGAGCAACACTGGCATCCCACATCATTCAGCTCCATCCAGGACAACATGGTAACACCCAATTCATACAAAGATTTACACCTACCTTCATACTGATTTCACAACAGTTTCACCAGCTGTGAAAGATCAAGAAAAAAAACCCACCTGCACCATTTCAGAGTGCCATTTAAATTACATGTTTGACCATTGTTCAATTTTAAATTGCAACGCATGGTCAGCAATAACCATCTGTAGCCATTAACAGCTTACTTTCACCAATAATTTTGTTTTACTAAGGTCGTGGCATCAGCACACTGCTGAGACAGAATATGGTTTCAAGGCAAGTGTCAGACACTAGCTGGTAGTACAAAGATAGATTACCTTGACAGATAAAAAGCAGATACTAAAGTCCAAGCAAGAGTTCAAACCAGATGATTTGCAATACATAAAAGTCCCCCTTTGATTTGCCTTGATGATTTGGTGATCTATATATTTCTTCCTACAGCAAATATGAATACATCTATCACATTTTACACTGCTAAAGACTGTCAATCACTAACTGCTTTTAACATGTAATGGTTTAGTCCTGATGAAAGACGCAATTAGCTCATACCCAAAATCTATTTCCTTTTTATGGAAGAACAGTGTCTATACTAATCAAAAAGGGGATTTTAAAGCAACAGGTATGCAAACACACACCTGGATATTTGCACAACTTTTCTTGTCACAAAGTGACCTATTATACTTAGAGGCAAGTAATAACTAATGACTGCTCTTACCAATTCAGTTGCAAATCAGAGATTGCATTTGCTTCTATTTTAAGAAGCTTTTTCAAATCAGGTTTGATTAAATATAACCACGTTAAGACTGTGCAGAAGCACACATTCAGTGGAAGTTAATGGTGCCCACACATTTCCCTGGAGCAGTCCCACAGCTCCTCCCTGTGGCCACAGCACATTGACGATTTGAAAAACCCAATAAATCTCTCTGATTACTAACCTTCAGGTATCATTACAGCACAAATACTAGCATCCTCTGAACCTGCAACTACATCAGACATCTCAGACTTCGAAGGTGTCTGCAGGAAAGAGCATGCTGTTACCAGGGTCTGAAAACTCCTTTAAAACTATTGGTAATGGTTTGGATATGTGCAGACAACTTAATGCAAAGCCACAAATCATGTTCACTGTGTGGTACCCTGTCTTTTCAACTGGGTCATCACAAGTTTTCACTCTGCTTTGATACAGGCCAAAAATACAAGCAGCTCTTTGCATAACACTCACGTTCAGCTATCGTTCTCACAATGACCACACTCCACATCACTCAACAGTCACAGATGTCCACTCAAACCAGCCCTCATGACAGCGTCAAAAGAGAAGGAAAACACAGCAGTGACCTCCTGCCCTCTCCTCCTGTCATTACATCAATCCACTGAGCTTAGCACACATTCCCTGAAAGATCCCGCAGGACAAAACCTCTTGTTCAGCAATGTGTAACCCACTGACTCTTTAAAAAGCATTTGTCTTAGAACTAAGTTAAGCTTTCCCTGGGATGCTCAGCTGTCAAATACAAAGCTCGGTCAAAAAGAATCTTAGTCCAAAATTCATTATAGTACACAGAATATTTGTAAATGGGGTGAAGGGGGAACATCAGCTTCACACTACTGGAGTTACAATTTGAACTCAAGATTCATATGAAATCACACACTGCTAAATGAGATGCAGTAATAATTTTTACACAAAACTAGAGAACTAAAAATTCACTCTAGTACACATTGCTTTAATGCTGACAAAAATTGGTGCTTTACAACACCACTGCCTTTAGAACCTTCTGGCAAGTTCTGTAACTTCCATAAGAGGGCAAACACCAGCCTTTCTTGGGAAACTCAAACACCTGCAGTGTGCTTTGTAGTATACCTATCACAGACAGGCCAGTAAGGCATTGAAAGTTAAATCGCCTTTCAAACATCCAAAACATATCACAAGGACTAAAGAAATGCAGACACAGTAATTGGCTTCATCTCTTAATCAGATACTTCAATTTATAATGAACTGCTGTATTTAGAGTACTTATAAGAAAATAGTTCTTTACTTTATGTCAAGGTATCTGCCCTGAAACAGAAAATTTTAGTAGTTTAAGTCTGTATACTTATTACCATGGTCAATATAGAGATATTTCTTTTAATTAGGAAAAATAAAAAATTCATAGAAGGCATAACCAACTCAAACATGGTTAGGAAGATATCAAAGCTAAAATTACAGTCTCTGAAAGCCTGATCCACTTTCAACCCACATTCAAAAATAGCAAGAAAAAAACCCCTCATAAACCACAATATTTAATGGCTCTCAAGGCTTGCTTAACACAGAGAACACCGAACTGAAAGCAGAGTTATGCTTTGCACTGCTTCCAAAATTCCATTCATACCAAGTTTTACCCCATTTTATACCTAGAGACCAAAGCAAAAGTCTTAATATATATCCTTTTCCACCATGTTTTCTCATTATTCAGACATAGCTATTTCAATTAAGCCAAGAGCTGTACCTATCCCTTGACTCCAGATGCTTCGTTATGTCAACAGCCAGACTGTCCAAGTTCTGAAATGGAAGCCTCTCCATTCAATTGTCTACTTCGAGATCCACTTCCCTGACCTAAAACTCAGCAATCCTTTAATTCAACTTTTTCGCTAAAATCAGTGGTAATACAATTTATGAAGGAAACATTTTAATTGTTTGATACCTTAAACCTGCTTTCCCTCTGAAGCACTCACTTGGAAAGTCAAATACCAATTACTGCTGAGAACATGTATAATTTAATTCTACACAAAATCAGCAACATTTCTGAGAGCTTTTAGCTACAAGTACCCCAAAACATGAGGTGCTACAGGCTCTCGCAGCACTAAACAATTGGAGCTTTCCTCAGAGTATAAGGTGTCTTTGAAAACCAACACCAACTGATTCACAGTCAGTACATCAAAAATGTTTTGGATAAAGAACCACAGAATCATGAGGGTTGGAAGGACCTCTGGAGGTCACCCCTCCAACCCCCCTGTGGAATAATTAGGAAATGTGGGATAATTAGGAATTAAATTTATATTTGAAATGCAGCATTGTCAGGGAAAAACGGACTTTCAGGGCCTCCCAGGTGAGATGCAGCCACACCTTGTATGCTCCACAGCGGTTACCATGGCAACACAGACGGATGATGGAGCGAGGTGGAGGTCTCATGGCCACACTTTGTCCTAACATCAGCAAAAGATGGGAACTAGGTGGTACAAGAAACTGATAAGCTGCATACTGGCTACCCTGAGCCAGCAGCCTGTCATCTTTTGACAGAATGTCGTCCTCTGAACTTTACTTCATTATAATGTCATTATAATTCATTCACATGCTAAAAACACACTCCCATCCAACCCCCCTCCAAAATGAGACCAACCCCCTCTGAGCATATGCTCGGAATTTTTGGTGTCATATACCTTTAAAAGCAAAGTGAGAGAGATTTGCACCAACAATAATAAACGTATGCATGACAGAGTCACACAAGCTCCACCTTGCAGGTGAAAAATAGTATAAAATGACCCAAGAGAGAGGGGGTATCAGGGAAGATACCATCGTGGAAGATAACACCAACAGACTCCTGGGAGCGGTCGACGGGCTGGACCTCTCTTCACCCCCCCATAGGGACACCTGTAGGTAAGACTTGCACTGTATCCAGTGCTTCCCCGGAAAACTTAGAATCTCTATGGAGTTACTTTTCACTGTTACCTTTATAACTTAGCACCAGGCTGTGTTAACTTTATCAAATCCTTGTATCCATGTAACTATAATCCGAACGTGCCTTTGCAGACAGTACTTATCACTGGCAATCCATAAGAACCTGTACCTGTTGCCTCAATGAACTGCACTGTTTTGGTAGCCAATCGCCACTATTGGTGAATCCGGACCAGTAGAGGTTTGATATAGCAAACAAGGTCGGACTGGTAGTTGCATATTGGAGCCGTTCCCAGCCCCTCTAATAAATCAAGGGGGTTTATTTTCTCCCCTTTAACACAACTCCCCCTGCCAAGGAAGGGACACCTACAGCAAAAGATACATGGGAACGTGTCCAAGTAAGTTATGAATGCCCCCAGAGAGGGAGATTCCACAACCCCTCTGTGCAGCCTGCCCAGTGCTCTGCCACCCTCAACGTCAGGAAGTTCTTCCTCACGCTGAGGAACAATTTCTTGTGTTTCAGTTTATGGCCATTGCTCCTCATCCTGAACACCACTGAAAGGAGTGCAGCAGAATCCTTCTGGTACCAGTCTTCTGAGGGATTTATATGCATTTATCATATCCCCTCCAAGCCTGCTCTTCTCCAAACAGCCCCACCTCCCACAGTCTCTCCTCATAGGAGAGATGCTCCAAGCTCCTGATCATTCCTGTGGCCCTTTATTATGGGAGTTCACGCACAGGGGAGGGCACACTCACTGTGCCTCCCCTTCCTGACTCTCCAGGGTGCTTTTCCTTATTATCACACTCTCCCAGCTACCAGGGAAGCCTGAGGACCACT
The DNA here is from genome assembly GCA_024733675.1 of Psilopsiagon aymara. NCBI lineage: Eukaryota > Metazoa > Chordata > Aves > Psittaciformes > Psittacidae > Psilopsiagon > Psilopsiagon aymara. The sequence continues at coordinate 8,340 of JANRGW010025853.1, forward strand.
CCCACCTGGGACCAATGGAATGAATTCCTCAAACATCATGAGTACTATTATGAGTACTATTAACAACCTAACATAAATCCTAATATGTTATCTTCTTTCTCTAAAGCACTTTTTACCAACGGGAATAAAAACAAACATCGTGATACCTTTGACCAGTTGATTCTCTTCATAGCAACTTCCAGCTTGTACTTTTTCTTCTCCTTCATTCCATGTGGTAATGCTGGTATCACTGGAAAGGGAGCAAAAGGAGCACCCCCAAGAGGTGGTGGCATTGGAGGCCCACCAAAAGGCAGCGGTGGAGGAGGAGGTGCTCCACCAGGTAGCAGAGGTGGTGGAGGTGGTACTGCTCCACCAGGCAGAGGAGGAGGAGGAGGTGGTCCTCCTGTTCCAAGTAGCGGAGGAGGTGGAGGTGGTGGTGGTGCTGCTGCTGCTCCAGGCAGCGGTGGTGGAGGAGGTGGTACTGCTGCTGCTCCAGGCAGCGGTGGTGGAGGAGGTGGTGCTACTGCTGCTCCAGGCAGCGGTGGTGGAGGAGGAATTACTCCAACAGGTAGTGGAGGTGGTGGTGGAGGAGGAGGTATTGCTCCACCAGGCAGTAGAGGTGGTGGAGGAATAGCTGCTGCTCCACCAGGTAGCAAAGACGGTATTGCTGCACCAGGTAGTGGTGGAGGAGGAGGTATTGCTCCAGCAGAGAGTGGCGGTGCTGGAGGCGGTGGCACATTCTCACTTGGTAGCATTGGAGGAAATGGTGCTACCTCTGCCAGTTGACCTGCCAGGCCTGGACCCTGAAATAAAGAGAGGAATTCTTTTCAGTGGGACAGAGAGGGAGTTTCATCCCAAGTCAAACCAGCTAGGATGCCTTGCAGTCAACAGTACCTCAGCAATGTGAGAAAAGAAACTGTCCTATTTAAATGAGAAGCAATAACAATAGATTATACTATGTACCATGAAACTGCCAAGCGAACTGAATGACCTAGCATCTTGATAAAAATCAACTGTTTCCATTTTACAGAAAATTTAATAGCAGCAGTAACATTTAAGTGAACTGAGCCGCATTTTATTTCTTACCAATGCACAAAACATTCATCACACTTAGGATATCCCAGCAAGCTGGGGCAGAGAGGGTAATAACCATGCTGTATTTTAACTCTAATCTGCTAGGGAAAAATTTCCACAGAAATCACTGAAACAGCTATTGCAGAGCAAGAGGTTAAGGGAGCACAGGTGTTCAGAAGTACCCTGACATCGTGCTGGGGGGAACATGACCCAACCCCTCACGCTTTCTTTTAAATCTGTCTGCAGTTGTTTCTGAGGTGACAGGAAGAAAGAGCAATTGCAATAGCTATTCGAGTAAGTCACAAAAGGAAAAGTGAAGAGAAACAGCAGCATGTTAAACCAGCGGAGAGATTTCTGCAGTGGTAACATGATGCTAGCCAAGTACAAATTCCTCATAGATTTTTGTTCCTGAAGACAAAAATAGAACTCAACTCAACTGTGGAACATAGAGTCACATAGTTCTATTACCTGGGTTCGTAGCTGTTTTATTTCTGTTTCAAGTTCTTTGATTTTCTCTTCTCGTTTCTGAAGCTCTGCTTGTGCCTCTTGTCGAGCTGTGAACTCTTCATCAAACTGCAATGATTAACCAATGCAGAAGCGTTTGCCCATTTACATCCATACCAGGCACTCTATTTTCAGGCTTTCTTGGAACAATATCACAAGTAAAGCAATAGATGGACTTTTAACTTAAAAGGAAAAAAAACCCTACAACTATTTTTCTAGCATGTGCTCTTCTAGTAACCTATGAGTTTTTCCATTACTAAGTCACCTACACAGAACCAGTCAGATCCAAGTACTTAGTACAGCTGCAGGTTCAACTGGGCTTTTTCTCCCTAATAAAACACTGCAGACTTGCCAAACTAAACTTGAGTATACAGCTCCTGCAGCGAGCTTAAATCTGAAGACATGTGTGTACCCTCAGGAGTATCATCCATAAAATAACAAGAAAGCAGGTAGCCAAATAAGTTAGTGATCCTCTTAGTCTTTATGTCCCCATATAAAACACAAGTCCAGTTTACATGACTGAGAGACATTTGCTGTACATTCTCATCCTACTAACTGTTTGCTAGGCTCAAGAGATTATTATAATCTTTAAAAGCTTCTGTTAGTCATCCTTCCACAGGACAAAACATGTTATCACCAGGAGGAACATGTGCTGACTGCCAGTAGCAAAGTACATTATGCTAAATAATGCTGCCAGGGAAACACCACAACAATTAGTTTTTTGTAACACCCAGACACAATAGCTCCTATTAAAAATGCATCCATGTTGAAAGTTCCAGAACATGTACTGCCTTTTGGCCTGCAAAAGGCTTCTTTGACCAGACTAGGAAAAACACCTGCATTTTGAAAGTTTTTAATATACAACAACATGGTATATGAACTTCAGTGCTATTGCAGCTAATAGAGTGCATTCAGCATTTCATATCCTTAGGCATGATGTAATGTGCTGAGATGAACAAATTAGCCATTAACAATGCAGCAAACAGGAATTTTAGGTAACTCGAAAAAACATGCTGTATTAACATACTTTCAGCACAAACACCATGATAAAGCAGGAAGATAAGCATCAATTTCTTTAGAAATACCCCCAAACATTTTATTACAAGAAATAGCCTGGATCTGCAATTCTTCCTACAGAAATAATTTTAAGTGTCTGACCTTTCATTTATTACTAGATCCAGGAGAACTGCCCATGATCAAAATAGGATTTAGTTATTAAGTTTCTAATAAAGGAGAGCTCTATCAGAACAGTAAAAATTTGGACACAGTAGGTGCCAAAATGCCTCGTAGGATTCCTAAACTTGAATAATGTAGAAGCAAATTACTCTCCCTTATAATAATTTACCATGGGCACTATAAGGAAGTAAAGCAGTATTTTAATGTTAGCATCTCTGTGCCTAAAGAGTCAATGCTTTTTTAAAACATTGAATCACATTTGCCTCCCAGTAAGTTTCTTCAGGTTATTAATCAAAGCTATATGAAAACATATGTACACTTCCCTCCCCTTCTAACCCCTCCTTTTTTTGTTATGCATATACCTGCACTTTAGATACTTACTTATGACTACCTATTTCAGGACAAAATAGCAACAACTGGAATCTTCCCTATCACTAATCTACAGTAGAGGAATACAACTGAAGATACGTACAGCTAATAAACCTCATCTGCTGTGTAATTCAGAGTAAATCGATTCTCAGCCTCGCACACACACAAAGACCCAAAACCCACGGAGCTATTACATGAAAGAACATCCTGCCTGTGAGATACACTACTTCACCATTTATACTAAGATTCCACTGTGAAACAAGCCTACTGTGTTCCTGTCAGGTTTCTGTTCCATACTGTAAAAAGAATGATGTTTAAGACTTACTTTTCTGGAAAATTCTGCTGCTTTCTTTTCACTCTCTTCTACTTTAGCTTTGTCCACACATGCATCTAGAGTTACAAAAAAGTACCGCACAGAAATCAGGTAAAACTTATCACAGCTCTGAGGTGCCTTCCAATCATAATTACCCTATGATCCCATGACACAAAAGCAGCAGACAAAAAAACCCCAATGAATTACCAAATTGATCTGACCAAGCATTTTCTTATTTCACTTAAATTATTCCATAGGCAAGAAGAATTTAAGCAAATTAGGAAGCAAAGATTTTCCACTCAACAACGGTACAAAGCACTTCCATTGAACTCTTATACAGTGTAAAACTAAACATAAAGTCAGGTAAACACAAGTAGCTACGGATTATAGGCAGGAACTGGCAGAGAGAAACAAACCAGTTGTCCCCACCTTAGCATTAACTTAAATTAGACCTGAAATTCACAGAATTTATGAACAAGCAGTTTTGGGTTATTAAAACTACACACAAGTTCACACTCAATTCAAGACACGCTTGGAGAAGCAAACTTCATCAGTGTCACTTTATTCACAGTTGCAGCATTTGATCTGGCCTTCTCCACAAGTACACCTGTAGCATACATGCTCAGCTCCAGAAAACTGAAAACATTCAGAGTCTGTTGAAGTCTAGACAGAAGAATACAAAGTAAAACCACATGCTTCAATAAAACAATGTAAAATTGCTCATAGTATACAAACCAATAAGATGAGTAAAATCCACATCCATTCTTCCTCTACATTTAAAATCTGGGTCCATGCCACTGCAGTGCAATACTATCTGTGATACACATTCTTCTATGATCTTGTAATACTGAGGTCTAAACAGAAAACATTTTATAAGATAAGAACACCACGAATAATCATTTCTGCAACATGGGGGGAGGCAACTATAAATACTAATGCATAAATTATACAATTGCCAGTAAAAGGAACAAGTTAAAAGTCTTATTTGCTCTCTGGCTAATAAAGCAGTGTTATCAGTTTCTCGTAAGAGAGTCTCATGTTCAGGTCTCCACAAACACTGTGCACTTTTCCTCTATCCTTTGCCAGAGAAGATCTCATAAAACAAATAGCATCTTTAGCATCTTCAATAAATGCTGCAAGAATTATTCACCACAATCTCAATACAATGAATTCCATCATTGGCAATAGTACCAGTAGTATTCACTTACTTAGAAAATGAGTTAAGTAGTCCCTCAACCTCTGCCAAACATCATCAGGAACCTCCAAGATTAGGGGATTCTGTGCTCGAAATTATTAGTTCTTACCAGTGCAAGGTATTCTATCTCGGGTGCACATACTACTGAGCTTTCAAAGTAATAAACCCTTAAGCCTCAACTGATGAAATTCCAAACCTTCAATTAGGAAAAAAAAACCCAAAACCAAAAACAACAAACCTGAAGCTTCCTTGGGTTATGTTTAACTTCTTAGCTAAATCCTTTTGCATACTGATTATTTTTATCATCCCTTTGCAACAAAACAATTACTTTTTAAAACAAGAAGCTTTTTTAAAGTTGTAGAAGGACTTTTTACAAGGGAATGGCGCAATAGGACAGAAGTAATAGTTTTAAAGTAGAAGAGGGGAAATTTAGATTAAATATCAGAAGAAATTCTTCACCGTGAGGGTGATGAGAGGCTCTAGCACAGGGTGCCCAGAGAAACTGTGGGTGCTCCATCCCTGGCAGTGTTCAAGGCCAGGTTGGATGCAGCTTTGAGCAACCTGTTCTAGTGGAAGGTGTCCCTGTCCATGGCAGGGGGCTGGAGCTGGATGAGCTTTAAGATGGCTTCAATCCAAACCAGTCCATCATCCTATGATTTTGTAGGTGCAGAGATTCTGGGGTGAGGTGTTATAATAAGGCTCAAGTCTTTGAAATAAGCATTACTGCATTTAACACAGTCTTTTCAATATTAACATTGAGTGGAAAGACGACTAACACATCAGCTACAGAGCAACTATTCAAGCATGAGCTACTCAGTTTACCAGTGTCTTGATTCAATTCTTCACCTTACTGCCCTCCAAAAAAATCAAACCTGACACTTACCGGACATAATAATCACTCCTGATGAGAAGGAAATGTTGGAGAATTGACAAGAAGTAATTTTCAGAAGAAGTATCTTTCAACATATTATACAGTAGATGAAATACTTCATTCACATCAGTGCAAACATTATTAAGGAAATACAAGGACTTAAAAAACAAAACAAAAATATAAAAGGACAAAGCACCCACCCCAAACCCTCTTTCCTAGATGCTGTTCATAATGGCCAAGTAAAACCTTTCAACACTGAACTACCATCTTTATCAGTATATATAATTTTCCCACTCAGATTATCCACAGAAACTCTATCCTCTGGTTTAACAACTAAGACATCTCACTGCTGCTCAGAAAACACCATACCACATACTATCAGAGAATCCTGTAAACTTCTTTTACACAAAGCTCTCATTTACATTCTGAAGTGAGCCAGGCAACAACTTTACTTGTTAGTGATTTTGTACTCCTCTCATAGATTTCATCTACCTTCTCTTTGCTTCTTATGTACCAGCTACTGATCTACTATCTGAAAACCGGCAAGCAACTACTCTGAACTTTGTAAACTTGAAATTTACTGCTTCTCCACAACTACAGCATGCATCTTAAATGCTTACAACCTACTGGAAATTTTGTATCAATCTAGTTCTCTCATTTTTATCTAAAACTTGAAAACTTCCATGGGTGTAATTTTATACCTTCATGTACTACAAGACAGAGTTCAGCTTAGTAGCTATTTACAAAACATTAATCCAATTTCCAATGACTTATATTTGACATGCAAATTTAACCACTGATTTTCTAAATACATTTTTAGGAAGAAACAAGTGGAAAGAAATCTGCTTGAGAAAGTCCCTGGTAAGACACACAACTGTGACAAATCACGCATCAAGCATTCTAACTGACGTTTAGCGAAGTTATTAAACAATGCAACAAGACATAACACCATTTCTATAAAGGATATTCCATTTCAGCTCTGATATCATTGAGACGATGTGACAGTTCAATTAAGTCTTCTTCTTTGTTCTCATCAAACACTTTGAGCTGAATATCAAGCTCTTCATTCTCCTTATCTTTCAAGCCCTATTTTTTGAAGCATAGAATATCTTAATTTCCCCCCCCCTTTTTTAAATTCCCTCCTTCAAAGATCATATCATGACAAAAGATAAGATATTAACCTTTAGAAAAGGAGTGGGGTTTTCTGTATTAATTGCTCAGCTGAGAAAAATGAAAGCAAAATACCAATGAATATCAGGTATGGGCTGCAGAACAAACATGGAGTTTCCTGACTGAGTTCTCTTACTGGGATACAGTCAGCAGTTCATGCTTGGCAATGTGAGAGCTTCTTCAAAAAAATAGCATAAGGATATTTCAAAACATTAAACTGAACTCAAGAAGACCAAAGCAGTGTAAAGAAGTTAAGCTTACAATTTCTGTTATTAACTTAAGCGTGATCATGGCATAATAGCATCCACAGGACACTGAGAAACATATGAGAAGAAAAAATAAAGGCAAAATGAATATTTGGAACAGGGAAGATACTATTTTTCTTGGAAGAAATACAAGTAATTTCCCTAAAACACTTAAGAATCAAGTTCAGCTTTCTACTAGGCAAGACATAAAAAAATCCAAACTAGTTCAAAAGCAGTTTGTGTGAATGAACTCCATGCTTTAAAATTGGCCTGGAACCGGCCTAACTGCTCTGCACAAACCAAACGGCAACCATGGATATGTTCCCAAAAAAAGCAGAAGCCCTAACTGTAATGCCTGAAAACCAGAGAAGGTTACAGACAATCTGGGCAGATTAAGATAAAGATGGATCCTCCTCCTGATTGCTTTTTGTTCAGCAAACTCCCATTTATAAATTTCTTGACAACCTATCCGTAAGCACAGATATAACCATGAAGTCTCCTTAAGATGCTCTATCATTAAGAAAGTTGCTTTCTACGAAAAACATCCTCCCCTACTCTGGCTATTCAGTCCATGCAGAATTAATGGTCTGAGTTCAGTGTGTACGTTGTGATTAATATCTTACAAATAAATAGCTCGATAGCATTGACTACTATAGCTTTCATAAAATACTAACCTTACTGGGGACAGAATTTCAACATAGTATCTAGTCAGCATTTTTAGTAAAGATATTTACCACTAAATATTCGTTGCTTTAAAACTAACACATCTGTATGTCAGTACACTCTATGAAGTTTCCTATTGCAACATATGACAATGCAGTTTATTTTCCACCTAACACACTCCAATTCTTCAAGATTTTAAGCATTCATAGACTGTGAAAATGAATTTTCAGGAGATAAAAAAAAAACACCCTAAGAGTTCTTCAGACTTTCGGATGTTTTACAGCAACTCAAGACAGTAGATCACATTAATGTATCTACATGATATAAAACCTAAGTACATACTCTAAGAAAAATTAGCATACACACATCAGAAACAGTTTCAAAGCCGCATGTGCTAAAACCGAAGGCTTTTCTTCCTGACAAATGCTGATGATTCACAACTTCATATCTTAAAAGTTATAACAGTATAAATTCTGTTTCAGACAAACACAAGCAGGTACTCTCTTAATTTCTCTCATCTTCTGTGAGAAACTGCTGAGTAGCTTAATCATACATATTCTTTATGTTAGCATCTGAATGGTTTCTTGCTTAAGAGCTACAAATCTACCCCTGAGTCACAAATACTTACACACAACTGCCCATAAAGGCACAGTTCTGCGCAGCTGCATGAAGACATGCAGTCCCAAAGAGAATGAAGGAGTCTATTTGATTTTCCCTTAGAAACTCCAAATGCAGTTTTGGAAGGCAGATTAAAGAAAAAGAGATTTCACAGAAAACAACAGGATCGGCATATACAAAGAATATTAATCTGACATTGCTTCCACAGCCAGACTCACATTCAGCTCATATGCTTTGAGCTCATTACACAAAATTTGGCTAACCTAATTTAATTTCTGATATATTGACTTTTCTCAACTATCATTCTAGTTTACATAGCTCGTAAGAGCCTAAATTTGCAACTATGCAGAATGAAAGTGGATTTGGATTGACAGTTTCTTCCAGGTATGACTTCTTCCACCCCCGGTCTTTCACATCCGATATTCTCAGTGAAATTATGATAACCAAATAATTGGGTTATCTTCAACATTCAGCAACAGTTCACTGTGATCAATTCCTATATACAAATTACTTACAGGCAGTATTTTCTTCAGGCCACAACGTAAGAACTCATTTCTCAAGTGTATCCTGAAATCAAGATCTTCTGGAGATGTAACAAGGGCATTGATGAGCTGCATACATGCTACCTGTCATTGAAAAGACAGGCAAAAAAAATCAGGATGTATCAAATGAAAATAAATACTGTCTTTGACTATTTCAGCTGAATTATTATATTATTATTATGCAGCACATATGCAACACAACTTCGGTTAATCAACATCAAATACTGCTCTTTATTTCAGACAGTTACTCCCACCCTACAGGTCCACACTGCAGCTCCCCTTCTTTCTCCTTAGTACTCAGCAATTGGAAACAACCTGGTTTTACAGTAATCTGAAAACTAAAAACACCCCAAAAGCACCCATACACAAAATAATTCCCATCATCACGTGTGTTTTCTACTCCTGTACAGTACTTGTATGAAATGCCTGCAGTCTCTGGCTAATGCTATAATTGAACAGCTGGGCACTTTAATCGATTTACTTTAAAACAAGTAGACAATAGCGTAATGACGAAAGTGCTGATCCAAGTCTTTTAAGACTAAAATGGATCTCCAGGGAAATACCTAGTTCAGAAAAAGATGTTAAGTGCAAATGGAAGCAGAGTAAAAAATATATAAATTATAAAAATCCACAGCTGCGGGGGGAAAAAAAAGTTAGATAAAAAGCCCCCTTCTTGATTTAATTACATTCACTATTTAGTTTTAATGGAACCTTATAGAGTCCAAGTTTTCTACTAAAAACACCCTTGCAAAGGCACTCCCTTTATATAGCTGCATCTACAGATAATGTAGAATCATAACGCTCGCTTGAATGATTCTTGTTATTTTACTACTATGACATGACTTAACAAGCCAAAGTACATGTCCAATCTGAAATTAATAGAGAGAAGAGGTGCCATCTGCTATGATTGCTTTTGCCAGAAGAGACTCTGGCTTAATGGCTTGTGCTAATGCATTACAAGTAAAGAACGATTTTGTCAGAAGCAAGTTAATGAGTCCTGCAATTGTACCTTTACTGACGTATAAGTGAGGTTTGGGGAGACAGGAATGCTGTGTGGTTGTGTTTATTTGTTTTAAATCAACAAGGTCAAGTAGGAGGCTATTTCAAAATCAACTCTTTTGTGATATTATTAAGTTTAGAATTTCATTTAAAGGAACCTCTTAAATAGCATCAATTCATCAGCTCTGAAACAAGAGCTACTGATGGTAAACATAGCATTCATACAACTGTAGCTGACATAGACATAATTTCATAATGGAAAAAGGCATCCCTCCCATGCAGGTATACCTGTCCTGCTTGCTTTCTGCTTTCCCACATCTTTCAGCCATGGTAGCTAAAATTTACCATTAGGCATCGCTACACTTCGTATAAATACTGTATTAAGAGAAGGACATAAGCAAAGTGACCCTTTAGTAGGGTATTCAGCCACTTAGTCCCTATACAAACATTTGCAGTTACCCAAAAAGGCAGCTGAAGCTTGCATTCTAATAGCAATCAAACCTCTGTGGCTATTCAGGTGAATACAGCTAACAAAAAACTCTCCACTGGCACATAAGTAGCAATGAACATGTCACATAGGACATGACTCAGCAAAGAAGACTATGTATTATTTTATAAAAATAATATTTAAATCTCACTAGGCTATTCTTAAAAAAGATGCACCAGTGGCTGATGAGGGGCAGATATCAAACACACCTCAAAGGAATGCACAAAGGAATGCACAGGTTTTTTTGACAGAAGTAGCAATGATATCCTGCTGCACACTCCTGATCTCCAAAGGGACCCTGCCAAAAATGGACATACCCCATCCACATCTGTCACATAAATCTGAATATTTAAGAGGCTGCATACAGTGCTGTGTGACGTCCCAGCAGCAGTAACAGAGCTG
>JANRGW010025854.1:0-13663 GCA_024733675.1 Psilopsiagon aymara
TTGCCCAGGGAAGTTGTGAATGCTCCATTGCTGGTGGTGTTCAAGGCCAGGTTGGACATAGCCTTGGGTGGCATGGTCTAGTGGGAAGTGTCCCTGCCCATGGCAGGGGCGTTGGAACTGGATGATCTCAAGGTCCTTTCCAACCATAACTATTCTATGATTCTATGTTGCAGCATATGGGACAGTAAGTAGTAGCCCTCTGAATGGGGCAATTCATAGAGTCAGTGTTTAATATAATAACATCAGCCATTCCAATAGTTGTTTTAAGCAATCAGAAGGCATATATATGACAAAAGTTGAATTCATTGAGTTCGAAATCAGTGTCAATAATAGGAAAATACCCAAAGAATTTTAAGTAAGGTTTGGAAAATTTACCTTATACTGAAAGGCTTCAGTAGTTCTTGCTTAGTGCAGAGAAGGTGAGGGGAAGAGTTGATCTTGGATTATAAATATTCATCATGGAATAAAATATTGACTGCTGGAGGCTACATAAACTGACAGACAGTAGAAAAACAAGACCCAAAGCTAAAAACTGAAGTTTGAAAAAAATCAAATTGGGGCTAATATTCAGCTGTACAAAATCAAGGTTGTATTTCGCTGAAGCAGATTACCAAGGGAGTTATCAGTCTTTTGTTTTACAATTAAGATTGTATATGTGTTGAAAAGATATACTCCAGTTCACCTGTAAGTTATTGAACTTTGTATCTCCCAGGTACATGGAGAGAACAATTCTTTCTCTGCAGGAGGAGTTGAAAAATGTCTGTGGCCTGTTTAATACAGAAATGCTCATGCCTGGTTTCAAAATCTTTGAAGTGCCAAACAGCTAAAAATACCAGAATAAATATTAAAACATTTTAGAAAATGCATAGATTGCATTCTTTTGCCTGGACTACCCTTTGTTTGTCATATCGCAATATCAGAACAATGTCTATTCATGAGCATTATAACCCACAGGCTTAGAGTAAGGGAGTAGAGATGAAAAATACCATGAAAATAATATGCATCTATCAGCTCAGTACATCTTTGTTATTAGAAATTCCTTTATCTATGCCATTATTTAGTTTACATTTTAAAACAAATGTATATTTGGTACAATGAAATATTCAAATACTACCCTTAACTTTTAGATGAAGTTCCAATTCTTACATTTTGTTTTTATTTTTTATTTCATTATTACAGGGTACTCATTTCATTACATTGAATTATCTTGGTGCTGTAATGAAAACCATTAATTTTTTTTAAATCAGCATGAGTATAAACAAAAAGGAATAAAAAACCCCCATGTCATGCCACTCAAACTTGATTGTTTTTTTGATAGACTTACAAAATTAGTGGATGAAGGATATGCAGTAGGTACATTTGCATTTTAGTAGAGGATGATCATGCCTTTGAAAAACTTTCAAAAAGCATCCACATTCACTTGAATATGATTGCTATTACATGGTGGAAAAAACAGATGAAAGACAATGAATAAAGTGAACTTTAATGTGGGGTGAAGTGTAGATGGATACTCAAAATATAATTAAAATTCATTTTATTCAATGCATTCTGCCCTGATCTGGAAGCTGGAGTAAACAGCACAGATGAATTTGCAAATCACAGTCAGCTGGATGTAAATTTTAATCAAGATGGCCTGGATCAATAGGGAAGTCTGCCTTTTGCCCCAGTTTTATCAGTGGGTCATCATGTTACTTTGGCATCCAAACCAGAATCCAATAAATGTAGTGTGGCTGAACTGTGGTCTCCAAAGGAAAAAAGAGAGAAACTAAACTGAACAACTATTAGAAAATTTGCTTACTCGGTGATTCTCTAATGAATGCCTAAATGATTCCATGTTTTCTGGCTTGAAATAAATAAGTCTAAGATGTATTTTCCTCCTCTTTTTATGGCTCCTTAATGATTTATTAACAGAAGTAACCCTGTACACTGTAAAAGAAAAAGAAAAAAGGTATGAGACTGATGTTTTGTCTGAGCTGGGCTGAGTATTTTGATAGGCGAATTAAAGTGATTCTCTGGCTTTTATAGAAGGACAAGGACAAGCCTGTGACTTCCTTAAGGACAAAATCTGCTTTACCTATTTTATTACTGAGGGAGGAGGTGGCCTCTGGTTCTATTTTCTCACTTTGAGTATGAAATGCAGAAGTTGTAGCTATAGTGCTGAGAGAGAGGGAAAGAAACGGATTTGTTTCTTCACCTCTCTCCTCTTCTTAACAGCAGACAAAGCTGGAAAATGGCTGTACCCACAGCTGCTTGCTGTAGACCACAGAGGAGGATGTACTCTCCTCTGACAGGGCGACTCCAGGGACAACTTAATCCCAATGGGGAGCAATGAAACTGCTACTACGGACATCGTATTTCTCCCAGTAAGGACCTCAGGATGCTGCCCATAAACTGTTTGAAGTCCCTCCCTTTCCCAGTCTCACTGAAGAGACTGAAGCTTAGGACCCAGAGGGAGAAGTGAGCCTAGCAGCAGAAATATGAGGAATTTTTACATAGCAGTTTTACTTGTCTCACCAATGAGGTTTTTCCCATATTAATTAATTGATAATTAGGCTGTTAAACTGTTAATTGGAATAATATATTTTCATCTCCATGTATGTGGTGTCTTCCTTTTTGTCCAGAAAACATTTTGATGGAACTCTTGTTGCAGTATATGGCAGTTATGAAAGGAAGTTCATCCATGCATGAAAAAGAAAAAAGCATGCAATATGTTTTACTTAACATCAGACAAGTACAATATCACTGCTGAAAGAATGCTTCAAGCATTTTATAATTGAATATTAATCAGTAAATTTATATATTGAGAAACCCAAAACTTACTAGAGATAGAGCGTTAATTCTGAAACCATTACAGAAATATTTTTGGTTTTCAGCTTTAGCCTTGGTGCTACCATCATTTTGAAAGCATTACCTTCATTCCTTGGAAGGCTTTCATCACAAAAAAAACCAAAACAAAAACCCAAACAATCTAACAATATGAAATTGTTCTCTTTTTTTCAATTTTCAGGGGATTTATGCTTTGAATCCTTGGAACTGTGCAGTTGTATGTGTGAAAATCTCTTAAGAAATACAAAGATACTTAATATAGGTAATACAGATATGTATGTGTAGTTTGATAGTGGGATCTTTACCATCCCTTTAATATATCAGTAGAATAAAATTCATAGAAATCATATTATATGATCTTACTTATAATGACTAACCCATTGAAGATTATAGGGCTTCTCACAAAATAAGATACTTCTTTGATTAAAAATTATTGATACACATGTCTGATAGATGAACATATATGACACTTTGAATTTCTTTCTGTTACGGTTAAGAGATGTATTCAGTCTCAAGACTGCCTTAGGTCAGGTTTGCAGCTCTGATTCCCACTAGGTGTCTTATTCCATGAGTTATTTACTGAGTACGGTATTTCCTAATATGATTACAGGATGCAGGATATATCCTTCTTTGCTCTTTCTTTGAATAGAATTTCTTGAGAAAGGCTGTGCTGGTGTTTCTACAAGGCTGAAGCATGTATGAAAATGAATCAGTCAGTGTAAATCATTTGGTTTGAAATGCTATCTATTTCCCAAACTACTGGTTTGCCTCTTACCTGCTATTGCCTATAAGCCCCAAGTGCTTAGAAGCATTTGGTTTTATTTCTATGGTGCGTACCAGATGGTTTTCTCAAGCTAAGAATAATCAGCCTAGGCTCACAAAATGGCTATCAGGCAGTAGGATCACTCAGCTATCTCAAGCTAAGCGAAAAACATTCATTTTTCCATTTTAAAGTGACTTGCACTTCTCACCCAAAGATATTTAAAAATTTACTTCTCACGTTTTCTTTTTCTTCTGCTACACTCTAGTTCTCATTGCTGCTTATAATGAAACATGCAGCTAATAGTATAAAGAAGCCTTTCCTTAGTGATTTGAATTGTCACAGGAAAAGTCAAAAGATACTGAAGTTTATAGAACAATAAAAATATCACCTACCAATGCATATTCCTTACAAGTCCACCTACATTTTAAATGTAAGGCTAATGGAACAACAAGGTTTCCTGTATTTTTCTGCCTCAAATTTTGCTTAAACAGTAAAAGAGAAACACATGCAATCTTTCTGTCCTCCAGCACATCTTTATGTAAGCTATAGCCTCCATCTGACTGCAGGGTCCAGGTGGGGCAGTACCTACTATGACTATACTACTAAGACATAGTAATTCTGAACATCTCAGCCACCACTTACATAATGCACAGTGAATGCAAGCATATTTTTGTCTGTCAAAAATAAGACAGAAGTGTACAAGCCCTATCAGGTGTAACCTTGACAGAGTTTTCGGTCAGTTAATGCCATGGCAAAATTAATTAAAGGGGGAGGGAAATAATTGCAGTCTTGTTCACTAAGGAATAATAGATGATCTTTTCACATTACTAATTTGCCCTGCTGCCTCTACCAACAGCCTCTGAATCCTACCTAATTGTACCCCTTCATTCGTTTGCCAGAGTATATTGTCCACTTCTTCGGCTGTCTTTTTCACTGTTCTCCGTGCATTCACTGACAAATGATGAAAGGCTGAAGTGTGAAGAAACACATAGGAAGTTTTCAGACAACTCAAATTAGCTAGTTAGCTGTGGAAATCTTTCCTTCCGTGTTATCCGTTACTCAGGAACAAAAGAGTTTGTACAGATATGGTCAAACTTAGTATTTATACAAAATGGCTAAGATTTTTGTCTTTGTTACCTTTTTAAAACAGGAAACACCAACTTTTCCTCTTATATCCTGTTACTTCCAGACCTCTTTCTAAGGTAAGAAAGAAAAATGGATTATAACACATATAAACTTTGAGGATAGCTACATTTCTGTCTTTACATAAAGCTCTCAGTTCCCAAGGTTCAGCCACTTATGTAGTCTACATGTCTGAAAACAGGACAGCTTCTCATCTGTGGCTGGGGTATCCAGGAATGAGCAAAACTTGGGAACAGGATTTACTTTGGTAGTTTCAGATCATTAATGGAAACTTTTGCCATTATCCTTCTGACACTCTAAAACAACTGAAAATAATCATAGAAAATGCTAAGGTAGACACAACAGGAAAACTATTTGCCTTCCACCTCTGTCTCGGAAACTTTGTGCATATCCTATGCATAACGCTTTTTAGTATTAGTATCTGCTCAACATACTATCTGTTCAACATACTATCAGTATGTTCAATGATCAACTCTTTAGGTTTTTTATTGTCTTCTAACACAGTCTGCAGGGCTTTCAACATATTATCAGATCCAAATTTTGGGATATACGCAATACATATTCATGCATGATCTTCTCAGGTTTATATTTTGTGTTATCTTTCTGCTATAGAAAAGAGCTAAGCATCTGATTCAAGGCTATCACACATATTTATATGATTTGATCCACATACTAAAAATACCATAAATATTCTCTGCACAAATTATTCTGACCTCTGAAATAAGAATTCACATTTGATTCATGAAGCCTAGAATAGTTTATTTTCCATTGGTATATACATGAACACTTTGGTTGATTTTCTACCCAGAAGTTTTTCATGTTGTTCCATTGTGACTTGTCTGTCAGATATTTGTCATCAATATAATATTTTAGGAATTGATTTCCAATGTGCAGCTGAAGCTGCAGCACAAAGGAAGTACTTTTATATTGAAATGAACCTGGAGAAAAGACAATAAGACAAAAATACAATTGCAAAATTATTCTACCATTTTTCATACTACCGGGAAAATATCTAATGACATTCAACTTTTTGTCACCACTGGATGTGGCTCTGAGCAACCTGATCCAGTTGAAGATGCTCCTGCTCATTGCAGTGTGGCTGGACTGGAAGATCTGAAGGTCTCTTCCAACCTAAGCAATTCTCTTATTCTGCAATTCTATGACTTCCGAGCACAGATTCTTCTGCTGCCCCAGCAGAATCCATGCTGGAGCAGCTATTTCCTGCAGCCACTGGACAGGACCACAGCAGAGCAAATATCCAGTATATGTCCTGGAGGGAGCTGTAGTCTGAGGAGAACCCTATGGAGAAGCAGGCTACTGGTGGGAGAGAAGCTCACACAGAGGCATGTTTTCTGGCAGGAGCTATGGCCTCTGGAGGACCCACACTGGAACAGTCTGCTCCTGGTGGATTACAGCCCATGGAGAAGACCACGCTGGAGCAGTTATTGAAGAACTGAAGCCTGTGGGGAGGATCCACATTGGATCAGTTCATGAAGGACTTTATTCTGTAGGAACGACTCCATGCTGGAAACCAGGAACAGCATGAAGATGAAGGATCAGCAGAATCAAAGTGTTATGAACTTGCCACAACCCCCATTCCCCATGCCTCTGCATCACTCAGGTAGGGAAGGGAGAGACAGACGAGTTGGGAACAGAAGAATGAAGTTGAGCCTGGGAAGAAGTAGGGGTGTAGTAGGGTAAGGTGGTGTAGTTTTGTGTTTGTTTCTCACCATCCTAATCTGGTTTTATTGAGCAATAAATTGAATAAATCTTCCCCAAATTAAGTGGTTTACTCATGGTGATAATTGGCAAACAATCTCCTTGTTTCCTCTTGTAGTGGTTTAAGCCGTTAATCAGCCACACAGTTTGTTCACCCACTTCCCCCTTTTTCTTTCCTCTGCTCCTGGGGGGCTGGGAAGGAGAATCGAAAGAATGCAACTCCCACAGGTTGAGATAAGAACAGTTTAGCAACTAAGGTATAGCACAAACTGCTACTGCTACCACCAATAATAATAATAAGAGAAATATAAGTGAAGAGAATACAACAGCTCACCATGTATACTCAGCCCGACCAAGCCACCAACCCCCCACCACCCTTCCGGGTCTCTGCTCTCCTTTTCTGCATCCTGGGCATGACGTGCTGTGGTATGGAATACCTCTTTGGTCAGTTTGGGTCAGGTGCCCTGTCTCTGCTTCCTCCCGGCTCCCCCTCCTCCCTGGCAGAGCTTGAGGCTCCGAAAGTCCTTGGCCAGACCAAACATCACTAAGCCATAACTAAAGACATTGGTGTTAACAGTGCTGTTTGCAGCCTGAAAGTCAAACAGCACTGCACCATCTAACAAAAAGGAGAAAAAATGACTTCTACTGCTGACCCCGTGACACCTCTTCACATATGAAGTTTTCCATGTTTTTTCCTCTTGTCCTGTTGAAGAGTGGAAGTTAGAGGTTGCTGGTTGGACATTTAACAGCCAGCCATGGTCAACCCAACAGGCTTCCGAAAGCAGTTAAAAATTACTGTCACTCAGAAACCTCTCTCCTTCTGAGGCTATAAACTCAGTATCCTTTTCAGATAATAAAAAATTTCCTTTCCTAAAATGCAGCAATGTTATTTAAGGTGGATACAAGTTTTCTCTATGCACACACCAGCTAATGCATTAGCATCTAGTATCTCCATTGGATTTTGATGAGTGTTCACAATATTCAGCTATCAGGAAATTTGAATCAGGTTTATATACAAGTTTTTTTCAAGGGTAAGAATAAGAGCATGATCCTTTTACCATATATTCCTAACACCACAGCTAGAAGAGTAACTAAAATAATAATTTGATTTTAATGCTTTTCTTCCTTTACCCTATGGGTAAAGGGAACTGTTCAAGAATTAGCTTTTGCATTTTAGTTCGGTATATTTATGTGGCTATTGGACCAAACTTTCTAATGTATGAGTTCTTAAATTTGAAAATATTAAGTTGGGGAGGTAGAAATCATTTACACGGAAATAATAGATTTTATAAGACTCTAGTTAATAAATTTTAAAAGTCACTGTAGGTTATGCTCAAAGCAATAGTTCTATAAACTTCAAGGTTTTTTCCATTATTATTGAAAGAACTGTCAACAGTGACTCAGTATTTTTATATTTCATTTATTACACACCACAACACTGTGTGATTGAACTTACAATGAAGAAAATGTTTTTTTGATTCATTTACAGTAAATTTAATCTTTGATTAGCATTCCAGAAGGAGGAAAAACAAATGAACATGCTATAAATCATGCTAATGATGATCATAATGATAATTGAGAACGTCCTTAGAATAGATAATATAATGAAGGCATCAAGACTTTATGTAGATATTCCCCCCCTGTAGGTTTTATAACAGGCTGAAGATTCTTTAACTTATTTTTGAAAAATTGGATTGTTTTTTAAAACATGACATAAAAGAAAAAAGGAAAATATTCCCTTGCAAATTGTTAATTTACATTAATGATGATGCTGCTTTGCACCTTGCCTCTTTCTGTAGATGTGTTTTCATTTTCCTGGCCACTAGGCTTTGCATTTACTAATGATAAATCTTCTCCCATTGGCTGAAAAAAATCTAACAGCCCAAACCTCTCTTTTTCATTTAACTTATGATCTCTTCTTTCATTTGCCACTATCTGTAAATTGTAGTCGCAGCTGAATAATCACTCTAAATTTACCAAGAACAGATGTGGAGCTGGTATTCCAAGCAAAGGAAAAGAGAAACTGTATGGGAATTTCAGTTTAATTGGTCATGAAATCACCTAAAACTTCTAAAAGTCATTACTGAGGTGTGACTTTAAAATAAAAACCCTCACTACATACAGACCAATGATTTCCTTAAAAAAACAAAGGAATGCTCTCTGTGCCTCCAGTGATCTGCAAATGAGACCTTGAGAACTACATCTTAAATGAAATGGACATGATGTAGATAAACCTTTATTTTCTAGATCATTGATAGGAATATGAGAATATAAAATGGTGGGTAATGGTTCATTATGAGATGAATATCATCCATAATAAAGTAATTCCAATTCAGATTGTGCATCTGGGCCCAATCACAATTTGGTCAGAAGATCTGTTCTGAAGTGGTAAAGAAAAAGAGAATGTAATAGTTAAGCACTTAACAGCAGGATTTTAACAGCATTTAGCTTCTGCCTGTCATGACAATTAGTAAGAGTGAGCCATCTAGCAGCCCATGATAAAATCCGCAGCTCTCAACTTCGACTGAATGTCAGATACACCATTCCTGCCTTTGAAAGCTGAAACCTTTATTCTCTTGGATTGTCTTCTGCATTCTCTTAGTTACCAGTTATTCTCTATCAACACCCACCTTTGCTGCTCTGAAAGTTTAAATGTAACAAAAAAACCACAAAGCTGTTCTTCAGCACCTACTATTTTATTAAGTCAGGTCTATGTATCCCGCAAGCACTATGAAGTTTTCATGCATAAGGACTTTTTTCTATGTCCTTTCTTCTCATAACATCCCTGCATAAACTATCCTGCTTGCAGATGTACTTTCCTCTGCTCATTTGACTGAATGATTCTCAGGTCTTTAAAGGGCAGATGATCTCCATTAGGCTATTCAGTCTTAATGGAGAAGCAACTCATCAACTTCTGGTACGGCTGTGTTAATCAGGCAGAGTGTGAACTGCAACTTTAAGGGAAGAGTGAAGCACTTCCACAGACAGCCTTCCCTACGAAAGGCTTTTGATTCCATCTATTTGGTTTTAGTTAATGGGGAAACACTACAAAGTAAAGGCTGTGTGTTGAGTTTTATCTTTCCCTGCTTAGTGTTCTTCCCAGGGTTAAAGCAAACTGACTTCCGCTACCAGAGGCTTGAGGCATGAATTCTTCTTAATGTAAGTATCTGTAAGCTTTCTAACAGAATCTAATCCAAAGAAAATTCTCTTGATCCTTTCAAAATTGTGTTTTGAAAGGATTGTTGCTGTGGGTTCTTTTTATCTGCAAGCTGCTTATTTGAAGTACTTTATCCAGGAGATGGGATAACTGGCCTAAAGTTTGGTATGTGAATTCAAGCCCAGAGCTCCTATCATGTAGGTGCTTGCGTTACGCATGAGGTCTTAATGTCACTTGAGGGAGAAGAGGGCTATTAGTCCTTTTATTTGTCTCGTATCTCACTCTTCTCTTCCAGTGCCTTAAGAAGAGTTACAAGGTCTGGATCTGCGCAGGTGAGTGTGGGATGCATGTCCTTTGAAAAGAGGAGATTAATACTAGAGTTATAACTTCTGCTTTTGGACACTGGCTTAGTACTGACTTTTAGGGGTGATTTGGGTATTTACAACCTTTTCCAAGGTGGGGCAGTGACTTCAGTCATGTAAAGTGTTTAATAGCTTTCCTAGCTAAATAGCACCTTCTGTCCTTGTGTTTTGTGTCCACCTCTGTGTGCTCCTGTATCTTTTAGACATGATACAAAGTGACAACTGGTACCAAATGATATTGACAGGCCTTTATTGAACTTAATTACTCTTCAGAGAGTGGCATGAATCAATCTTCATAAAATTCATCTGTCAGTTTATGATTTGCCAGCTTTAGCATGGAGGAGAAGCTTCCTTGGGGAAGGAGCAGTTCCTCCACTCTATCAGTAAACCTTTATTTCTTAAATTAATGATGAACTTTGTTCAAGTGAAAATGTTCATAAACATTTATCAGTTAACATAATGAAAATAAAGATGAGAAAATTCTGTGGTGACACTGAGTTTGGCTCTGTTTGTGGTGTAGTAAGTAACCTGAACTCCCATAAATTAGTTCTTTGCTAGTACGAAGATCGGTGTGTGATGATGTATGGTGTTTTGGGTGTGGGTTTTGTTGGTTTGAGATTTTTTTTTTTTTTTTTTTTTTTTTTCTGTGCTGGTTATACAAGACTATGAAATTATACTTTGCTTATGACAACGTAAGTATCACAAATCTGGAAAATAGCAAGTTATGAGCTTTACAGAAAAACCACAATTAGGTTAACACACATGGTGCTAGTGACAAGCATTTTTCTGATATGCAGAATGAACTCCAGCAAAAATCTTTCAGTAGGTTAGGGAAAATAGTATAGATATTAGCTATTGGTAACATCATGCTTTAGTTAGAATCCTTTCTCATTCCTTGCTCTAAACCAGTGTTTCTCAATCTGAGGATGTTTACTAAAGGCAGATTCTTATTTTTTTTCTCTCAGTTCCATGTGTTTTCTCCATCTGAAATGGTGATATTTGTCAGAGCCTTCTCTGAACAAAAACACCCAGTGTGTGGTCATCAGTGGAACAAAGTTGGAGGTCTCCTTCAGAAACTTAAAAGAGCCTTGCCATTGATGCCAACATAAGCAAACCAATGCTCTGAATTTGTGACACAGTCTCTGAGTAAAGATAATGCCGTCACAAAATGATAGCTGGAACAGACAGTGAGTTGCACAGAGGGCTGAGAAACAGAAATGTGTAGTGAACAGCAGAACTTACCTTGGCAGTGGGTGTTTTTAAGCTCTGGTTACTGTTTGCAACACCCTGATTTCGCTATCAACATGTCTTCTCACTTTATTCTAATAAAATGCTTAGCTAAAGATTGTAATCTGTCCAGTCCCATGGGTAATAAAACCAGGTAGAATGTTGAGCTATTTTGAAAGCTGAATAATAAAACACCCTCTTCATTTATATAGGTTTTTTATGAGGTCTTTTTCCCTCTTTTGTTGGCTTTTTTTTTTTTTTTTTGAAAGAAAGTGGCTTAGTTTAATGACTCAGTTCAGCAAGATATCAAACACATGATGTAATCTAAAATAAGATAAGTTAATGTGATGACTTTTATGAATATAGTAGATATTGGTCTAATCCTGAACATCAGCACAACTTCATAGTAGGGCATAGAAAATTTCCAGTTCAAATGTATTTTAAGTTCTCGGTTTATTCCTAACATTACGTATCACAGCAATCTCTTACAAAACTACCAAAACCAGATGGGGGTTTACCATATTATGCCCAAAAGCTGGGGAAGGGATATATTGTGCCAGGAAAACTAAGTTCTATTAAAATAAAGAAAAAAGGCTGGTAATGTGAAAGGCACAATTTCTCTTCAAAAGATATATACATCCTCTCACATTGGTTGCTGAATTTATTCAGTGAAGTGTGATTTTGGGTCATCTTTGAATCAGTTTGTGGGTACGGTGTTTTAGTTCCTGCCTGTCTTCATGTTTTGTCTTATTCAATAGGAACTGCTTTTGCATTTATACTTCATTCTTATCACATGGCCAGCCCATCACTGGTTGGCCTCTATAAGTAAGGCTTCAGCTGCTGTGCAGTCATTGTGCTAAAACTTCCATTTCTATTCAGACCAATTGTCAAACTAATTCATTTGGAGGCATCTTCTAAAATTACTAACATTTTTGCCTGCTCCCCTTCACTGCTACTGGGAGGCTGTTCCACTTCTGATGGTTAAGTTCTATCTTCTAAATACCAGTTAAACCTGTGGGACTTTTTCACAAGCAATATGCTTCTAGGATTTTTTTTGTTTGTCTGTCCTGTCCTTTTGTCTTCTGTGGGTTGGTTGTGTTGAGTGTTGATGATTTTGGGGTTTTTTTATTAATCCTCCTACAGCTTATGTTCTAAAGGGCAATATCCTCTCTTCTTTCCTGTTGCTAGGCTACACAACTCACGCTCATTTAAGATACATTTACATAACATAAAATAGCACCATGTAGAAATGCCCAAGCTAGATTGCTGTGAGATAGTTTGTGGTTCTGGAAGGATTGTTGCCACAATAGTGTTATGTTCTACCTGTTCTAAATTATCCTTCAGAGAAATGATTTTTTTTTCCAGCTGATGTAAATACATCTATAAATTATCACAGTTGTTTGTGTATGGTGGTGATCAGCATCTGTAGATACTCTGCACATCCTTTGAGTAGACCTTCTTGTAACTTGTTTCAGCTTGATACTCTTTGTCTTGAACACTTGACTTACAATTAATGGAATCTAGTAAAACTAGCAGCTGCTTCTTACCCCATCTCTTGCTAGAGAGTAAAGCTCCAGATGGTCCTTCAACCACAGGTTAAAGAACCTAAGCCTTTATGTATTTGTCATCTTTGACACGTGCAGATACGTTATTGTGAGCCTCCTTTTCAGAGTTAGCTCTTTTATGAAGATATCAGTAAAATTTCCTCAGAGTGTTCTTCAGGAGTTTGGAATACATGGGGACTGACTAAGCACTTCTCAGTCTTTTCAACAATGCACAAAACAGAATTCAAAATTATGGCAAGGATTTGAAGGATTTTAAAAATTTGCTGACGTTCTCCAACCTCAATAGCTACAAGCTAAGCTTTTTCCAGCAATGCGTTAAGCAGCACAAGTAAACATCTGGCATCCGTGTAATTCTGCCATTTTTCTTCATGGCAAAACAGCATGCGAAGTATTACTGCAAAAATATTTTAGATTATTCCTTTTTTTAATATATTTATCTCTATTAATGTACTTAACTGAGGAGAAAAAGTCTGCACTTAAAGGACAGTGGGATTTTTAATGTTCTGTGAAGACAGATTTTGAAATAAGTATAGATATTCTGTGCAGAGTGAGAGATTATACAAGGAGAAAATACGTCTTTTAAGATAATACAAAGAGAAAATATATCTTTAAATATACACAAGTCTTAGTGGCATTCTGTTTGCGATTCAGAGTGGCATAATATTATCTTTGTACATGACAAAATGACTTATAGAATCATAGAATCAGAATACTTAGGGTTGGAAAGGACCTTAAGATCATCTAGTTCCAACCCTCCTGCCATGGGCAGGGACACCTCCCACTAAATCGTATCACCCAAGGCTATGTCCAGCCTGGTCTTGAATACTGCCAGGGATGGAGCATTCACAACTTCCCTGGGCAACCCATTCCAGTGCCTCACCACTCTTACAGTAAAGAATTT
>JANRGW010025858.1:6499-39870 GCA_024733675.1 Psilopsiagon aymara
CCCCTGTTTAAGTTTGAACCCGTTACCCCTTGTCCTCTCACCACAGTCCCTAATGAAGAGTCCCTCCCCAGCATCCCCATAGGCCCCCTTCAGATGTACAATTAAATATATAAATATGTGCTTATATAAATAAATGTATATACACATTTATATAATTAGGTTAAATATATTTATATAAGTATATATGTTGAACTGTATATGCAATTAAATATACATTTAAATGTTTAAATATATATACAGTTATGCAAATACATTTAAATATGGTTACTTAAATACTAAATATATGTTTAAATATAAATACAATTCAAAATATAAGCAAAATATATGTATATATATGCATTTATATAAATACATTCTATAAATATGTTTATTTAAATATATCCTGCTAACTATGTGACTATATATACATATTAATATATGCTTTTATAAACATGTAAATGTATTTATCTGTATATTTATGTTTATGTTTATATTTAATTAAATAAACGCTTTATATAAAAATATGTTCAAATATACAGGATTAAATATATAAATATACACATTTTTATATAAAAATACATTTCAATAGATATGTTTTCATAAATATACATTTATACATGCAGTTAAATATATACGTTTATATAAATATACACAGTTAAATCTATCTTAATCTATCAATATGTACAACTGCATATTTATATACATTTATATAAATGTTTTATTAATATACGCAATTATATGTTTTCATAAATATGCTTACATGTAAACATATATAAATATATACAATTAAATATATATGTTTCTATATACATTTGTGTATATTTATATAAATACATTTATATGTAGATAGATATATATGCTCACACATTTACATGTATACACATTTATGTAAATGCATTATATATGTTTAAATATGTAAGATTAAATATATAAATATATTTGATTTTAGATACATGCATTAATATAAATACACTTATAAAATTATACACATTATATATACACATTACATAAATGTATGCACTTATATAAACATTTATAAATATATTCATATAACATCTATAGAAAATAAGTTTATATAAGTATACACATGTATATACATACACATTTGTATACATTTATATATCAATTTATATATACAAATATATATGTTTATATAAATATATCTTGTGTGAAATATATATTTATATATGCTATATATAAAAATACATATAAATTTATGAGGTTAATACACATATAAAATGTGTTATACATAATATATATTACATATGTGAAGTATATATGTAATATATATTTTATACTTATAAGAATATATATAAAAATATATATTACATTGAACTATGGGGTTAATCAGCAGATAGGAACATAATTACATATTTTTATATATTACATATATAAATATATTTTACATATATAAAAAATATTACGTATTTAAAATATGTTTCAGCAGACTTGGAATATCAAGCACTTGTTGTTTATCTTACACCAGGTTAATATTCTACACAGCTCCAACTCCAATTTAATGGATCATGTAAACCATATGATAGTACAACCACAATTTCTCCAATCTGTCCGCCACCCAGAGGGAAGCACAAGTGCTGTTCACAACTCAGGTATGTAACGAGTTTAGAGACTGCTTATAGTGATTCTGGTATGTCAGTGTTACCCACAAATAAAGCCCTGAAGTCCATAATTACAGCTTGTGAAACCTCAGAGAGATCATTGTACAGGTATGAAACGACTACCATTAAATTCTCTTCTTTATTTCCAAGGAGGTACTTTGTCTTTAAAAACTAGTCTTCATTAAATGCTATGTACCCTAATCCACAACCTTTAGAAAATGTCCCTTTTGTAGTATTGAATCATATGAAGGATAATATTTATGTTCATATTCTTTTCGTACACCTCTACTTCTATGGCCTTGTAATTTCTGCCCACCTCTTCCTAAGCAAAGGGAAGAAATGTTTGTATTATGTTTTTACATATGTAACTGCTGCAGTGCTTCTGTTAACTCCTGTAAGGCTCAATCTGGGGCTTTCTGGAGAGGAGATAGGTGAAGCAGGCATTAGTATATACTAAATTCAGAAATGAATTTTTAAACTCTGATGAGTTAAAATATATACCTCAATCTAAAGCAATTTCAATGAAGTTAAACCCAGGGCAAAGATATCCATTTAAATGCTGGATTTTGAAATCCTTTTAGCTGAAAGATACATATATAAAGAAATAAAGTTTATGTAAAGTGAAGGTAGTTAGAAGTAGTTATATAAAGTCAGGCTTAGAAAATTACTGTATTTTTCTGTATACTTGTACAGAGATTTTACTAAAATGAAGCTGAATTTTTGCAAAACAAACTACTGCAAACTAGTTCTTTATAGAACTGTACCTCCTGCTACTGCAGTACCTGGGTAGCAAAGGTTACACAGCAAAGTGGCAGCCCTTTTCCCCTTACCTTATTTTTGAGCTAATAATATTATAACAGGTCAGAGAGATTTCTTCCTGTGACTAGGTGGAGACAGGGGCTTCTCAGAGTGTGACAGAACAATGAGGAAAAATGTCCCGAATCCCTCACAAGTCTCCCAGGAAGCTATTTCCCACAAGCTAATAGAGTGGCAGTGTGTTATTTTATTTCTTGGGCATTGAGATTTAAATCACAGTAGAAGTGTTTGAAACCTTTGAAAATACAAGCTTTGAGATATACATTTTCTCACAAGTGAGGTTAACACCTCAGCTTTAATCAGAAGGGGGCAACATGCAGGTGAGATAACTGAACCTTACTGCAAAAACACTTGTTCTGGGACTAATTGATTCTGCACTGATTGACTACTTGTCTTCTGTAATGAAGTGGCTTGAAAAAACAAATGGTAGGCATACTCACTTTTTAGTCATGAATTATAGTCAGTAAACACCATTCATGTATGCTCTGCCATAGTAGGTGTCACTTCTCCGCACTTTCTGTAGTCCCAGGCACATGGGGGATGGCTATGCTGATTCTCAATCCGAACGAAAAGGTACTGAAAGGAGAAAACAGACAATGTATTCAGTGTTTTGTAGGCAATTTTCTACAAATATAAGCCCATTCTCTTTCTTGCTTTTTGTTCCAGTTGTTCCAAGTGTGGCTACTACCGTTATTATAATCTGTGTGAGCATACTCATTTTCATCATAACCTTGGGGGTCTACCGAATTCGGACAGCTTATCAGCACAGCTCTGCAGACAATGAAGGAAGTAAAGAAAATGAAATGGATTGGGATGATTCTGCTCTGACCATTACTGTCAACCCCATGGAGGTACATAACCAAAGCATAATACTATATCATGATTCCACCATGCTAACATATAACTGAGGAAGTAATACCTGTTGTCATATATAGTTACTGAATAGGATGATGAGGAATCCTTGGGTACAGGACCACTTCATCTCCATCCGTACTTGCATACTAGGTACCCAAGATGATACTAGTTAGTTTTTTAACTTTTTAATGTAAGCACTAATCACTAAAGAGGGAAAATGATCAGCAGTTTAAAGAAACATTTTGGCAGCTTGACTAACAAAGACACTGCTTATTGAAATTCCATTCTTGTTAGAGTAGTTTTTGAGTATTTGCTACTGAATTCTATTCTATTTGATGCCTAATAGTCACATAATGATGGAAAGTGTATGTTCCCAGCACGTTAGTGTTTCTAAACATGGAATAAACGCTCACATTCTCACAACCACTGGCTAGCAAGAAGGCTGTTTTCTCCTACTGTATTTATTTCATTTCTCTACTGTAGAAATATGAAAAGCCTCATCAGACAGAAGAGGAAAGTGATGAAGAGGATATAGAAGATGAAGAGGAAGACACAACCAGTGCTGAATCTGATGAAAGTGAAGAGGAGGAGGAAGACGAGGAGGAAGAAGAGGAAGTGATTGTCCAGAAGAGAGATAAACAGAAGGTCACCAGGCAAGAGCAGCTGGAGTGGGATGATTCAACACTCCCATACTAACAGCCCTCCAGCCACATTGCTCTTTTGTAATGCCCAATACAATGTTTTTTCTGAGTCTATTAATTGACAGGATTTGAACTTCTGCTTGCCTGTAACTGTTTTGCCTAAAATGATCTTCCTGTAGTAATTGGTAATGGTAGAACTGACCCTTTTCTTACAAAGCCTGGAGAAAACATGGTACAAACATACTGGCATCACCAGTAATAAAGTAATCTAGAACTTGATCTGTTAGCAAGCGTAGTTCTCAATTTCCTGTTTCTATACTACAGATATGTGACAAAGTCCTGTCACTCAATCCAGAGAGGTTTTTATCATTCCTATTTATTTTTTTTTTTTCATACAGGAGATATTTCAGCTTGTTATGAAGAATTACGTGTGTGGGTCCAAATAACAGTTGCCACATGACTTCGTGCTCTGTAAAACAGAGTCCACCTTCAAATGGGGGAGAGTTTTAGTGCTACAGGTGACAGAGACTGAGTTCCATTTGTAATCTCATCCTGCTTTCTTGGATGTTAGCTGTCTTCTACAAGGGGATACCTAGGACTTGACAAGGGATGCACGTGCACCTGTGTAGAAATGGACAGTCTTTTCAAGCATGCTGTCAGAACCCCCAGATTTTATCCAACCTACCCGTATTACAGTTAGAAAATAAAAAAACAGCAACGAGAAGGGGCTGCTGAAGGTTACTGACAAAAATCATTGTGTCCACAGACTGAGTAATGTGAGCTTATGCAAACTGTAAATTCTAATGGTATTGATTTACTGAAAAACCTGTAGAGGGGCTCATTAGTTACGGATTGAGGAATTGGCAGCAGATCAATGCTTTAAACTTTCTGTCTTGTAAAGTCATTCGCTTGCTGCAGCATCTTACTGAAGTAGTGGAAAAATAGTGACCCCATTATTCCATAGCTATGTATGGTTGGGATTTTAACAATGATTTTACATGAGGGAAACTTTTCCTTTTGATTTAGTGAATGCCAGCTGGAATTCACATCTCACTGTATTCTATAACACACTATGTCGTATTTCTTCTCTACCCTTACCCACTTACGAGTTGCACAAGAGACAGTGTCAGCATACGCAACTGTCAGCTCTCTTTTGCACTCATAATTCTCCCTTATTTCTTCTTCCTGAAGCCATCAATGTTGAGAAACAGTTTTGTAAATTAGAAGAACAACAAATAAAATGCACCTGGAACCAAAAGAAAGGAGTGAAAACAAACCATAAAATCTTAAGAGGTCAAGAGAGTATTTTAGTTTGGTATGGTAACACAGCATATTTTTCTTAAACATTGTTTAAAAAGGAATAAAAAAAGAAAAAAAAAAAGAAAAAAATAGAAGCAAAGCTAGTACAATGTGTTTGTAAGTCTGTGTGGTGTGGGTTTTGTCCCCTTTCCTTAATTATCTTTGTATCTTCAGATGCTCTGCATATCAGCTAGGATAACTTCTCCGATGCATAAAAAACCAAAATGGCATGGAAGTGAATGCTGTCGTCTGGTGGCTTGTCCAGTTTTATTTCTAAGTACTTCTTTTTCTTTATAATATCATCCCTGATTTTTGCTTTTACTTTTGTAATTTGCTGTTTAAAATTAGCTGCTTCCTCTCTCCTAGAGAAAGCAGCAGTCAGCATTGCCACAACAGGACCTTCCTGAGCACTCATAAGTCATAGTTAATATTGCAGAGAGTAACTTGAACAATTAAGGGTATCCCCCTCCCTCAGTACTGAATTATTAGCAACTCCTGCACCTCTTGGAACATAGACAATAATATTGCAGGTTCAGGGTGCTTTTAATTCCAGCTTCTGCATCTGGATAGTTGCAGGAAAGGATTGACAGCAACTAGATCATGAGTTCATTAAGTAGAAAGTAAATGAAAAGAATCCTTATTTTTAATTGAGAGTTCTTCCTGTTCTTTTTGTTGTGCCAACATGATTTTAAATACTGGCACTATAGGCGTGTTCCTCTGTGAGCAGTCCTGTTTTACTTTTGTTCTGATCTCTCACATATATTAAACTTACAAGAACATTTGCAGAATCATTCCCACATGAACACAATTTATCTGCAGGAGTAAAACTTGTAAAATTGGCCAACATTTCTGTTGAATACAAAAATAATTTTAAAGTGCTAAATAACTTGAACAAAAGTTTTATGTTAGATCATTTCCTGCCATCTTAGTATCTTTAATAACTTCCTAGCATTGATTTTCGTTACGGACATGAAGCAGGCTCTTCATGATGCTTGTTAACAGCACATATCAGCAAAGCTTTCTGTCCAGAAAAAAAGTAGTTATTTGAAAGTCAATTTCAGTTTGAAAATGTACTTAGATTTCTTTTTAATGATTATTATTATTGTCATCACAGCAAATATTAGGGCAACAAAAAACCCAGCAATTTACAACCATATTGACAGCCTTGAATTCTTTCATATGTTCATGTCTCCATCAGTGTGTTTCTGCATCTAACAGGTTTTTATCATTTTGTTACTGGAAGCAACAGATTTATTCACGTCTTTCTGGTACATTACACAAGAAGCAAACAAACTATTTTCTCTACTGTAAATAAACCTGCATTTTTAAACCTAAGCAAAGTAATAGAGGCATGTGTGTTATCACCAAAATTTGGGTTGCAACAAAATATCGAGCAAACAAAAATGTATCACTGTGCTTATTTTAGATTACTCATTGGAGCGCGTAATGCAGCATTTTTCATTCAAATAAACAGAAAAATCCTTTTCACAACATATTAGTGAGAACGAGATAATTCTTCACACAATGAACCTTAGAATGTAGATATTTTGTATAGCAGTTGACAGCAACGGCTTCATGAGAAAAAGCCTACTAGTAGAATAACACAGAAATACTGTTTTCTCCCCTCCATGAATTATTGGTTTTGATGTAAGCCGCTTGCTTCAAGAGAAACTGGAAGACATAAATATATACAGAAATACAAAGGCACACACAGCTTTGTAATTCCCTAATCAAACCCCACAAATCTCTCCTCTCTGAAAAAAAGGAGTGTTTGAAATCATAGAATCATTTAGGTTGGAAAAGACATCAAAATTCCTCAAATCTACCTGTTACCACCGAGCACCGCCATGCCCACCACTAAATGATTTCCTGTGACCACATCAATACCTCTTAAATACCTCCAGGAATGGTGACTCTGCCACTTTCCTGGGTGTGGAGAGGTGCCCATAATAAGTGGTATGAGCAATCTGTGACACCTGAGGTCTAAAATTACATCACATTGATGAATCTTTTCTAATTGTTAAAATTCTATCTAAGGCTGGAAAAAGATGCAAAACCTAAAAAACAAAATTCAAGCTGTGTTGTCTGAATTAATATAAATGCCAAAGTTGCTTATTTTACTCAATTGCTTGTTTCTGTTCCATTTTTGTCCCCTCCCAAGGTATTTCATGTTTGCAAGCACACCTTAAAATGCATACTTGTTACTAGTCTCAATATTTACTCCATTGGCTAACACCAGTTCAAATTAATAACGGATATTTAGGGTTTCATGACATTTAATACTAATAAAAATAAAAGGTTGTTATTTGCAGCCAAATTTAATAATTTAATACTGGTTACAACAAATTAAGATTATTAATGCTATTAAAAATCCCTTTAAGACTATTTAAAAATAAAACGTTGTTATTTGCAGCCATAAGAGTGACAGCCATCTTTGTTCCTCAAAGATCCAGGTGTAGCCTAAAACTAACACTCCCACGCATACATTCAAACACTTTTCAATATAGCATAAACACCTTCTACAGCATCCAGAGATCCTGGACAATCGATGTACCCTTATGTCAAATGTTTCTGTTGTTAGGTTTTGGTTGGCTGGTTTTTGTTTTCTGCGGCAAAAAAAATATAACAGGCAGTGTGGGAAGCATTGTAAATTGAAATGTATCAGGTCCCTTAATGCTGCATGTTTCAGATAGCCAGTGAAGGAGATGACAGTCCCAGATGAATCACCAAAAGAAAGCGCATCAATGATCAGAGCGTTTGCTTTAGCACTAAGATGTTTTGTTGATTGGAGCCTGGGTTGTGGTTTTTGTTTAGTTCAGCTCTCCTGGAATCCAGATTGTTTAATTAGGGTGGAGAATAAAGACAGGTTTCAAAGACAAGCATGAAAATTACAGCAGAGTAACACACATACCCTGTTAACACACCTAATCTCAAGAAGCATTTCTGTTCAATCTATTAAGAAGAGTATCTCGAGGTAATCATATTTCATTACTTTTGTACAGATAACAAGGCACAAGCCTGGTACAGGGCTTTCTGAGGGGTTGTTTTCTCTGTTGGGTTTTTCTTTTTTCTTCCCCCTAAAGAAGACATGATCATAAAATAAAAACAATGCTTGAACAGAACAAAACTGAAAGGGGAGCAAGGGCATTCATTTCACAAACCTCTAACAAAGGGATTTAAGATAACAGCTCTAACGCACATTATTGAAGCCTAATACGCAGGAAATTAACCCAGGATATTTTGTATATTCGTATTGTTGGTGATTAAAAGGCAGTTACCAGATCAGATAGATCTGGTAATTCCCCTGAGGAATTTTGCTGCTTTTTGAATAGATATTAACAGTGGCTTGCTAGTTCCAATTCCCATTTCTCCGCTTGTAAATAGGAATAATGACGCAAACATCAAAGTACTATGAGACCTGTAGATGAAAAGCACTGTCAAAGAGCTTGGCAGTGTTCTGATTAGGTAATTCTGTTGCAGCTGCACTTACAGCCCTCCATTATGGACCACCCTATACACACCCAAAATGAATGACACAATGGTTACAGTCAAGAACTCTGGGTTCTTCTTTCATTAGTTATGGCATATGAAGAAACACAGTAGTTCGAAACATTACAAACATTTAAAGCAACAGTCAGAAAAAGCCCTCATTCCTATTCTCATCTCTTAAGTCATGGGGGAATTGTGTATTCATCAGCTGTTCAAGCTACAGGGCCATGTATTGCCAGTATTTATGCCAATGCTGAGAACAAAGAGGCTGAAGAATTATTTTACCCAGCTAAATATATTGTACAATGAGACTGCAGCTTTCAGCAGGAGGTGCATAAAGCCTGCCCAAAGCAAAGAGAAGCTGTCTTCAAATGGGAGACAAAGGTGTTACAATGATATTCTATTTTCATATTTCAGAAACATGGAAAATTCCATGGAAGAAAAGGCCTTTTTGCTGCCCTACCTGTTCTTTTTGCATAAATCTAGGCAGTTTGGAGATTTCAGACGTTACCTTCCTACCTGGACTACAATGACATTTCAAACCAGTTCAGAAATTGGGAACACATTCCTCTCTACAATCTGCTTAGTGTGCACATACAATAGATGAGAAGGTGAATGGTTGTTTTAACTAGGAATGCTCTTTGGAATGTGGAATGGTTGGACTGCAGACAGTTCTTTCAGGATATCGAACTATTATTTAGGGAAGAGTGAAAAGGGAGGTAGAAGAGAAGAAGGCATAAACAGAAAACAAAAACAGTTAAGGTTTCCAGGTGATGTGAAAAAAAAAGAAAAAACAAACCCTGGAATTTTATCTTCTAGAAGCAAGAGACATTAAAAGATTGAGTGTCAAACAGTAAGAAAATGGCAATACGCTATCTTCATGTTCAGAACTGACAGCTATCCAAATCAGTGAGGAAGAAAAACCAAATACAGGACGTTAAAGGATTCTGAGAGGACCATGCAGCTCCTTCTTAGCTCGTCCACAAACTGGGCCAAGAAATGTGAGTTACCTTTCAAAAGATGGGAGGGTTACGTTCTGCTGTCAATACTGCACCAACAGAAGCTTGAGTAAATGCTTAAACGGGGTTAACGGGCAGTTCTGTTCAAAGGATTGCCACAATAGGGACAGAACTTTTGCTTTGCAGAGTAATACACACTACAGTTAGTATTCCTACTATCTGTTTCATCTAAGTTTCAGTGTATTTAGTAGTTGCTGCTTGACTCACTAAACCCTAGAAATAAAGATTCAAGACACAAATAAAAAGTAATACAGGTAAAATATTATGCTAACAGTGCTGAATTAATTGTTCCCTAGAATATAGTTCCTAGTGTTAGGGGTGGGGGTATTTCAGCCTACTTAGATATTTTTAAGCTTCTGCTGCTTCCCCTGGGAGATAATTATACATTCTATTTGAAAGATTTTCCTGATAGTGAATTTAAATAATCCTTTTTGTAATTTTTATCTCATTATCCCAGTTAAATCTTTTGCACCACCCTAAATAATTCCTCTAACCATGATTTATATCCTTTGAATATTTGCAGATATTTACCTAGTAATTTATTAGAGCATTTATGAATCCCTCCTCCTTCCAGTTCATTCCTTCAGTCTCATATTTCTGTCCTCAGTCTTACCTTTCTGTGCAATGTCATTAATACTCTAAGACCCTGATACTTAATTTAATAATGGTCAGTTCACTCTGTTAGCATGCTCTGTGTTGGTGTGTGCATGTCACTGCAGAGGTCAACAAAGGTTAAACAATAGATTCTCATTGAAACTTGGACCTTAAAAAAATTGTTGCTGTAATCTATGGATAAGTTCTCATATATAATATGAATTTGGCAGTGTCTTTCATGTCACAGTACAGTTTAACAAAGCCAACCTATAAACCTTGGAGCCAACCAACCATTAGTACAAAGTAGTAATTTGTTAACATTTATATTGCCATAATTAAGTTGAAAACAGATGTTGTCGTTCATATGCCCAAGCTTGTAAGTGTCCCTATGCTAAACAGCAACTATTACCAGTACGTTCCTTTAAGACAGATTAGTATATGTTGTTTCACCTCAAATCTCATTGATATAATGCACCTGCTTTCTAAACCAGTTACTCAAGATTTCTAGCCATATGGTAACTGCTGCAAATAAATAGAACTGTGCCAACTTTTCTGAGTACTGCTGTGTCTAATTTAACACTGCAATTTTGCGATGCATTTGTGGTCTCTAACTGACACCATGACTATCTGGTCAGTTTTCTAGCATGCCTCAAGCAAACCCTTGTTCAAAATAGAGAAAGATGTAGAGCTCGGATCTCATAATTGATATGTTTTCTTCTAGCCCTGCCTTCTGTACCAGAAAGCCAGAACAGAACTAAAAATCTCATGCTCAAAGGTCCACCGCATTACTAAGACCCAAGTGAAATAAAACTGCCATCCTCATTTGCTCTATCTAAAAGGACTGATGTAAAAGGGAGAACAGGCAATCTAAGGCTTCCAGCATTGACTGAAGGATGCTATATGCTTCCCTCAGCACATCTCTGCCTTTAACAGGTGTCAAACAGCACTGTCCAAATGACAAGTTGCTATCACTGGTTTTAGGTCACATGTGCAAACAGAAGATGACTGCTTTGGCATTAGCTGATGCAAAGTATAAGGAAAGCTGGTAAAAATAGCATTCTGTTTTCTACAAAATGGTGTCATTATAGCTTCCTGTCACTTCTCTTTTGTCCACCTTTCCAAAAACATCCAGTGCATCAATCTAGTAGACTGGGTAGCGAAATGATGAAGCCATGGAAAGTGAGGTTGTAACACTAAGGGAGAGAAAAAAGAGGAATTCCTGAGCATGATTTAAGCTGTGATTAATAGCAGAGCAGGAATCAGACATTCACCCCAAATATTGTTGGGAGTTTGGTGAAAGGGGTTGTTTCCGCTTAGAATTAACCATATAGTTATGAATTATGTTATTGAGAGTATAAGAGTTTAAAGAGCTAAACATACTCCTGTCACATTGAATGTAACAGCTGTGTGCTCTAGTTGACTGGGGCAATTCTCTTTCATATTTCATCAGTCCAATCTCAATTTTGTTCCATTGACAAAAAAATATACATTAGATGGGATTCAAATAAGCCTATCACTAAAGGGTTGTGACCCCTTCAGTGTGCCTCTAAACAGCAAACACATCAGGAGAGGTGCTCATCATTAAAAATATCTTAATGTCTATGTCGATCAGAAACCACTTCTTGACATGTCATTGGAGGTGCTAAAAGCATTTATGAAAGTGTGAATCTACAATTCATGCAGAATGAGGAATTAAATGGCCATGTGCAATTAAAAAGGTGAATTTGAAATTAAAGTAATTTATGAACACAGATAAAATCTGCTAGGGTTTGGGGGTTTTTTTTGTTGTTGTTTTGTTGGGGTTTTTTCTAAACAAAAATAACCTTTTCTTTAGGAAAATGCTCAGTAAATTTTGACACAGTAGAGTTGGTATAGTGGGAATAAGCTGTACAAAACCCCTTCCATGGCATAGTGGTGTATTTCATAATAAGCCATGTCGATTTGCACAGTCATTTATGACTCGAGATTGTTAATATCCATGTTTGCCACATGATTGATTAAATGCATAATGGAAGTAGATCTGTTATTTTACAATCTGGCCTGTATATCTGTACATGTGTAAGATCAGGTTCATTTGTGTGGTCACTACGGCACTTTCTGTGATTTGGCCAATAAATACAATTTTAGAATTTCACATAAAAGGTAATGTTCTGTAATCTTTATTTCACCAGTCGTTGGGATGTTCTCATTTCCTGAACAATGACCCTTAAACATTAGCACCTCTGGTGGCAAAGGTTAAATACCTGGTCTGCATCTGTAAGCTCTTTTGCTAATTCCTAGGGAAGAACATACCATGTCTCAGTAACATACCAAAGGCTCAGTACAGTTTTAAAGCATCTACATAACTTTTCATCCTTCTGCTAAGAACATGGAAAGATAAGCAAGGGAAAGGGAACCTCTGGAACACTTTAGACTCACTTGACTCACGAAGGTTGGAAAAGACCCTAAAGATCAAGTCCAACTGTTAACCCAGCACTGCCAAGTCCACCACCAAATTACATCTCCAAGCTCCACATCTACATGTCTTTTGACTTGTTGGCATTTATATTTAATAGCCATCTATTTTCACACTTCATTTTGGTCTAATAAAAGATTAAAGAGAAAAATGATTACAGCATATATTACACACATAAATTATGACATAGTACAAAGGGAGTAACGTAATTCTGTGTAATCTGCCTATGAACTACAGTTGCACGTGATAAGATCTCATCACATACAGTAATACACCAAATGCCTATCTGCCTTCTGCTCTGCCTAGAGCTCCCCTCCTCGTTAGTCCTTAGACTCAATCTAGTTCTTTAACAAGATTTTACACTGATTACAAAAGAAGTGTCTTACAAGTTGCAATACAATAAATCTTTGACATGTAACTTATTAGCCACACTCAGGTATGTACCCAACACCAGCTGTCTAAGATGCAATTCAACTCTTCTGAATTTTTAGAAGGGTCCAACTTCAGAAGGTGCAGTTAAAGGCAAAGCCTAATATGAACCACTAAATCACTATCTCCAGCTTTCATTAGGTTGTGCTGTACAGAACAAGTGCTGTAGGCAAGGTTTCAGTTTGCACTCCTTTTTCGCCATAGTTACAGAGCAGTGTTACAGGTTTACAGGATTCAAATAGAAGTCCATTTCGTGCATTCTACATCCAGAGAGTGGAGCCCATCACTGCATCCTCAGTAATCTATTAGAAATCATGAGCCAGCCCTGGTGTGCCTCAAGAGCAACACTGGGAAGGCTCAGCACCTTAACAATTCAGATACATTGAATTGGAAGGGACCTTTTCAAGTGTCTCTTATTCAGGCTTCTTAAGATTAACCTTACCTATTACACACCTAGAAGACGGCTTTCTCACCAATTCTAGAAGATCTAGATTAGAAATTACTATTTTTATTAACAAATTCAAACAGGAGGAGTTTGACATGCTTCAATTACACAATACCTGAACAACGACTGACAAAGATTTTCTGGTTTCAAGCAGACTGTAAGGGCCCTATCAGGCTGTTAAAATAAAACTGAAAAACTCTTTCACAACACAATACTTTTCTGCAAATGTTATTTAAACATAATGTGTACAGTGCATACTTTGAAAATAGCTTTCTCTACTACAATTAAGATATTCATCAAAAACGTCTGTGAATGTGAAGATTAAGTGCATGTAAAATACCACAAATCATTATACTTTTGTGCTTTAGCCTAAAGGACCTCTTATTAAACATGACCTTTTTCCAAGTCAAAACATTTAATGACTCATTCAGAACAAATGAAATATGCATAAATGACACTCACTCTCAGCATCTTATTTGAGCTATTCAGGCTGCATAACAAAATTAGTTTTATGTATAAGAGGAGAAATACACTCCTGAATGATTCTTTCCACTTTTGAAGATTAACCTTAAATAACCTATAAAGTAATTTGCACTTCGTCTTCGTGTGCTTGTGTTCAGTTTTTGAGTTTACAGAAATAATATAGCTGTACTATTACACCATGTATGCTAAATGCCGTTGTCTCAGGGGGGTTGCCAGACAGTTTTCTCTGCCTTTGAAAAAATCAAATTAAAATATATATATAAATAATAAATATGAAAAATACAATTAAAATATAAATATTTATATATAAAATATGTAACTATAACATAAATATAAAATATAATAAGAAATAAATAAAAAAACCTAACCTATAAACCTCATTTCTACTCCATTCTGCCTGAAACACCTATTAGTCTGCACTAATTAGTCTATTAGGCAGCTTTTTGGACTAAGACTTAGGGAGAAGGAAGATCAGATTGACAAGGTACACCCAAGCCAGCAGTTCTGAACACTTCATACAGGCTGCATCAATGAGTGCACTAACGGGTTATGGGAAATGATTTTTCCCTGTACCTGGCACAAGCAAGGCTATATCCAAAATTTTCTACTGTAATACAAGACACTGAAACTGGACAATACAAGTGGAGGGCCACCAAGACTGTAAGATATCACGCCCACCCATTGCTCTG
This sequence comes from Psilopsiagon aymara, assembly GCA_024733675.1. Taxonomy (NCBI): domain Eukaryota; kingdom Metazoa; phylum Chordata; class Aves; order Psittaciformes; family Psittacidae; genus Psilopsiagon; species Psilopsiagon aymara. The sequence continues at coordinate 21,312 of JANRGW010025858.1, forward strand.
ATTCTGTAATTTAATATTTTGCAAGTGGTTTGTGATTATGTTAACTGAGTAAATGCCTCATTCTTTCACTTTAAGGAGTACTCCCTCATATTTTTTGACATGTAGTGTTCCACAATATCATTTTCATTGCTAAGAGCCTACAGGAGGAACGAGTTCTACAGTGGCCAGAGCTCCATTAATCCCTCATACTCTAAATTCACATAAGCTTCACTTCAGTACAAAGTTCCACTTTCTCTTTACCTAAGGATAGGCAAGAAGATGTATTTAAATAATCCTTCCTGCTTTCCCGAAAGGCTATTCCCATTGGCATAATGTGATTAAATATGGACCTTTTCACTTCTTAATAATAAAACATCCTGAAGATCCAAAATATTACTTAGGAGTAGCTGTGCTGACTGCACCACCCAAGCAAGGCTGAGCCCACCATCAGTTTCCATAGCTCCAGGCCCTGTTGCCTTAATAGAAGAAAAAAAAAAATGAGTTTTTAAATCTAATTATCCTTCCTTCCTTACAGAGCAATTCCTGCCTCTCTTTCCTCTCCTTTCATCCTTCAATGCAACCAGGATTTATACTTCTGCTTGTATCATTAGTTGAAAAGAGGAAAAAAAGATAATTGTATCACACATTAGTCCCAACCAAAGTAACCATAAGCTCCTGGCACTCTCTCAATATAAAATATAGGTCTGCTATGTATATAATGACCTGAAAAGACATGCAAGTTCCTGCAGGTTTTGACCTTGCATTTTGTTTCTAGCAATTTAAAGGGCTGTAATACCTATCAATAATTCAGGATGGGCTGCTTGGAATTCCTGAGTCTAGACCTAATGGATCATGATAAAACTGCAATGATTCAAAGAAACAAAACGAGTTATGGGTGCTCAAAAAAAACAGCCTAAAGTTTTCCACCTATAATTTTCTTCTCTTTGTGACTATTCATGAATAAATATTAGAAAACATCTGCTAATTACTGAGACATAATATCATGTCCTGGCTTGGGCTGGGATAGAGTTTATTTGCTTCATAATAGTGATTTATAGTTTTACTCTATTCATAATTCCAATTCTTTGTTCCTTTTACAGTTTCTCTAAGGACCACCATAATCTTCCTTCCTCCCTGGATTTAAAGAACCTTCAGCAGATCACAGTGGTTTAGTTTGCCTAAACAGATATCTCAAGTAACTAAACAGTGTGCTAAATCTTCCCCGATTTACAAAGCTCTAAACCTCATAATACATACACACAGAACTTTCTGCAATTTTTTTCCTGGTTCCACACAAAAGATACAGCTAAGAAGGAAAATTGGAAATTAAAAGCTAAATTATACAAACGGCCTTTTCATTTATTTGCAAGGTACTGCTTGTACTATGACAATGTTTAAACATCAGTTCTTTACCACACTGAAAACATGAAACTAGAAGCTGGTCCTAGTCCCAGGATGAAGTGCAAGTTAAGGTAGTAGCAAGTAATTACAGTAAGTGACAGAAACCAGCATTTTGCTTTTATGTGACATATATTGATGAATCACATAGAGACAAGGTTCATAGGTTTCAGTGGTTCTTAGAAGTTGTAGCAAATTAAAACAGGTGATAGACTATTACATATGAGATGGAAAAATGTAAATGGGAACAGATTAAGGATCAACAGATTTTTATCTGCCTTCCTGTCATCATGCAGATGATGCAAAGTACAGCATCCAACAAAGACCTTAGTGGTCTAGAGGTTGTGATGTACAGTTACTCAAGCTTCATTACAACAAATTCACTCAATGTAGACTAGCAGCAGAACCTACAGTTTTCAAGATTTGGTGTCTCTCACCGCATACGCTCACTGTGATAGTCTTAGTAAAGCAATAGCCAAGCATTTTCTCCTAGTTTCAAGAATGCTATGTGACCAGCTCAGCACTACACAGTCTTCCTGCCTCTTCTCTCACTCTCAGCAAGCAAGAAGTTAGTCTGATGCTCTTCATCGCAATAGGAGAGGCTAGTAAATAAGGCCATGAAGAGTTTTTAAATTCCTCTGGCTGCTTCTGCACAAAATGTCTTAAGGAAAGCTCCCCAAGGGAATCAAAGAATACATTCCTGTAGAGAGCTTCCTAAAGATAACAAATTTTTCAGGGGGACTTGAGCAATCCCACTAACTCCTCAAACAGAAATGCATGCTAAAAACCACAACAAACAAAAAAACCCAACCCAAAACAAACTATCAACAAAAAATTATTTATAAGCATCTACGAATGAGAAAAACCACTGCAAAAGCTCAGAGAGAAAAATCAATCTGTGTAACAGATTTTGGTAAAACAAAGTTAACACTCAGCTACCTCCATGTTTCCCAGGACCTTGTAAAATCCATGTGCAGTAAAGTTAATAGTATTACAAAGAGACATCGACAGAGATGTGTACTGGACGGAAAATCATTAGAGACCTTAGAGATGAGGAAAACCAGATATTTTTTCTGTTTTTTTTTTTTTATTTAGAGGGTTTGAAATGTTTCCCTATCATGAGCTTTCAAAACATCTTCTGTAAAACACAGTTCAAATAGAAATATACGTAACACCTTTAGAATTTTAGCATTTAGTGAAAGAGAACAACTTCATTTCTGAGATAACTAAAACTTGCAAGCCTCAGATGTAATGTTCAAGTGAAGAGGTTTTGCTTATATGCACAGTCAAGGAATTCAGCTGTGTTCAGTGATACATGGAGTATTGTAGTACTTGCACTTGCAGTACAAATCTATAACATGGAGCAAGAGAAGTGGTTGGTACATGTTTCCACAGCAGCACTGAAGGAGAGTGTGTGGCAACTGAGGCCAGTTTGCTTTTATACATAGAAAAAGTATTACATTCATTACAGTTTGGGTCTTTTTTACATCAGTTATTTTTCTTGTCAAAACAAAACCAGTTCGCTTTAGGGAAAAAATTGGGATTTCTCAAAGGTGACATTTTAGCAGCAATAACCTTACTGAGTTGTGGTAAGGGCATCAGTGGAGATCAGGAATCATCTTGGTCACTGCTGTAAAATAGTTTACAACCCAAGAAAGTCTCAAACTCCCACATCAGCCTACACCAGGAGATTCATTGCCATGAAACTCCTGGTGCTTGAAATTTATGAGATATATAGATTCTTCAAGAACAAAAGTAGTTGATACCTACTGCCTCTGTTAAGAGGCTACAATTTAAAAGCTAAACCATTTTACTACTAACCTGGCACTGCACTGTCAAATGGAGGTGTTGATAATGCATCACAGAATCACATAAGGGTCGAGTCTGGAACAGACCACTGGAGATCACTTTGACCAAGACCCAGCTCTAGCAGGTCACCAACACCAAGATCAGGCTGCCCAGGAACATATTCAGATGGCTTCTGAGTATCTCCAAGGATACTGGCTCTGCAACCTCTCTGGGCAGCCTGTCCCATCACTCGACAACCCTCACAGTACAAAAGTGTTTCCTGATGTTCAGAGGGAACCTCCTGTGTTACAGTTTGTGCTCATTGCCTCTTGTCCTGTCACTGGGCACTACTGCAAAACTCCAGGTTTCCTCTTCTTTCTATCATCCCCTCAGATATCTATACACATTATGCGATCCCTTGTTAACCTCTGAATGACAGAACTCATGCCGTTTCCCTCTGGGATCTTCAGTTTCATCTATTAATGAAGTTGTTCCTGCATTTTTACAGTTTGGTTAAGAAAGCCACTGGACTTCTGTACTTTATAAACATGAACAATCCAACTAGGCACTGTATCAGGTGGGATTATCAGATTCTGCTTACCTACATCAGGAGAATTTTTATGTCTTTATATACTATTCTTCCCTTCTCCCACAGTTCTCAGTCAATACCTAGCCTTAAACTCAGGCTCTTTGGTCAACAAGCAAAGATCAATAACTAAATGAAACAATGTGCTGCTTCTGTAATGTACTTATTACATAGTGATTAGTTAACTCTGTCAAGTACATTGGATATTGTGGTACAGAGGATAAGATGGGAATGCAAACCAGTCATTACCCTCTCTGACTTGACAAGTATCATCAACTCAGATTATCTATTAGCAGCTTATTTGTGAATAAACAGTCTCCACAGGTGAAGTAGCTCCCAAAATAGCTTGATGCAAAAGCAGCTGGATTGCAAAGAGCTTAGTGCCTTAGGTGTGCTGCCAAATAAATGCAGGTGCACCAACTCTCTGGTCTGCCAACAAGCAGAGCAGATGGGTTTGCAGAGCTCAGAACTCAGGCTAGTCAAGGCTGCTCCACCTGAGCTGGTTGAGGTATAAAGCCAGGGTGGGTAGCTCCATATGTTCCAGACACTCATCTTGTGTTTTGCACAGCTCACACTCAGTGCTGCCTAACGTAAATGAAGATCATCACCACTAAGAGTCTTTGGAGTGCTTTTCATTACCCTTCTATGTATGCTTTTGCATTACCCTCCCCAGCTAATAAATACTAAACCCCGCTCGAATATCCAAAGCTCCTCAATTATCCTAACAACCAGAGAGCTGACTATTAAAAACACTCTCATAGCTTTTCAAAGCTGGGAGGCTTGCCTCTAATACTTGCTAGAATTTTTTCTTTCATATTCTGTAGCATGTGTATTATGCCTCGCCAATACTGTTGTTCAAACCCGCTCTGGCTCCCATAAAGGTGTTTTCTTATCCAGAAACAGGTTTCTCCTTCTGTGGGCAGTGATTCATGGGCAGTGTCATTAGGAACTGAATTGAAATCTCTGGAGTGCATCACAACTGGGCTTTGCCAGCCTTTGCTGCTCGAGCCATTGTCAGAATCTGTGTGTTGAGCTGAAATTTCTATGATGCTATATAGATTCAATAGCTGCTATTAATAAAACTTATGCTTCATTAAGCATGAATTCAAAGTGAACCAGGCTCTGAATCTCTGGTTCAATAAAGTGCTGAAGGACAAACAGAACTACTATTTTTACCCCTGAAGTGTCAGCAAGATGGAGAAGAACACTCATTTCCACTGTACATACACCACAGAATCAGGTGGTTCTTGTAGAATGATAATTCCCTCACTGACTCCTTCTTGGGTTGGTTTTCCTTTAAATAAATTAAATACATACATAATGAATAAGCCTACAAATTGACTCAGATTCAAATTACAGATGGGGGGCAGCTCTGGTTTATCAGGTTCTCAATAGTCGTTGTTTTTCTACAAAGGAAAAGTTTAGAAATGAATTTTAAGTGTAAGTGAAAGCTATTAGTAGTTTGCACTCATCTTGGGGAGAAGGTTCACTGGAAGACCCCCTAAAATGTGTGACCCTCAGTTTTGGCTTCATGTATCTCCCCTTATTCCAAATCATGTTCAAAACTGACTCAGTTTTGAACATCTCTATCAAAGCACTACTCTTAACAAGCTGCCAGCCTTTGGAAGTTATCACAGAATAGCTAGTAACCTTGAACCAGTTTATTTCAAAGCTCACATGTTCAGTGGGATAAGTGGATCACTCCAAGTCTGTATCACCAGGCTTAGAGCTCATAAGAACACACAAAGAGGTACTGGTGTGGAAAAGTGCCAGGATACAGAAAGACAAACACCCTTGTATAAAGAAGGTAAGATACTTTGGGAGTGGAGAGAGGGAGAAGCAGATTTAAAGAAGGATATGAAGGCAGGGTCTGTGAGGCACGGTACGCGAGGACTATGTGCGTAAGTGTGGTAATGTGTGCTGTGCAAACCTGATCCATGTTTCCTGATTAGGGCTGGCAGGCACCAGACACTAAGTGTGTTCATTTTGTCCAATTCTACTTCACAGGAGCTGTGACTGACTTTTAAGGAGTTACATAAGGCTGTTCAAATGCCAAGTCTGCTTCCAGTTATTCAGCTTCACAAACATGAGAAAAAGAGTCAGTCTTCTTTGGCTGCATCTACATTGCTTTTTTTGCAAGCCAATGAAAAAGTTTATGTTCTACTTTAATGGAGTACTCAAAACATTTCTACTTTTTTAGTTTCTGTAGAGGCATCACTGACCTTTAATGGCTCTAAGACTGACTTGCTCTGTAGGTACATAACTTCTGTACTGTGTACCGAATCCTAACACCCAAGACTAATCTTGTCTTCCTTCTGTCATACATTTGTTATGATCACGCCTGCTTGAATTCATCATTTCTCATTAGACAAATGTCACCTGTATCTGCAGTCAAGCTTCTTGGCTACATAAATATTTTTAGAAGACATAGCCTATATTGCCAACTGTACACCTCAAGTCTCAATTGTCTGAGTCAAGCGATGATAGCAGGTTACTCATTCCAGAAGTCTCTCAATCTACCATCCAGCTTGTCCTTTCTAAGATATCCAAATTTAACTCTACAGTTACCTAAGATTTCCAAATAAGTAATCTGAAACAGAACTTAACTACATAGAGCGTGCAAGGTCCCAGTTACTCTGTGGCAAAGCTTGACAGAAGTTCCCTAATAGTTTTATCCACATCATGGTTGTCTGAAGAACAGGTTTTAGAAGAAACTTGGAAATTATCCTTAACATTTAGGAAGAAAAAAAATAAACTGCAAGCATTAACAGTTCTATAGAATGTAAAGAAACAGAACTAGTTGGGGAAAATATGCAGATGATGATGGTAGGAGAGAAACTAATCCTTCAGGATAAAATGCCTCAGGAAATCTCACTTTCTCCTCCCCAGGGAGCTACACTACTGAAACATCTCCTTTCACTACTGAATTTGCTGATTAGAACTATAAAATATCAGAAAAAATTCTAATCCTTTTGCCCTTTGAAACTTCTGTATCATGAAGTGCATACAATTTGAAATGATTAGAGACAGCACAGGGACATCCGACATTCTCTGCAGTTTAAAACCAGAATACTCTTTTCACCATAGTTATTCATCCTACTGGGCCTGTGCTCTACTCTACCCACTGAAATTATTTTAGAACAAGTTGCTGCCATTAACTACCAACTCAGTAGTGACTTCATTGCCAGCCAACACAGTTTTACTTCACACATATGATGGCATGTGGAAAACCACTTACGACTCAGATCTCTATGTTCATAAGCTACAACACAGTGATGCTTGATCTAGCCTGAAAACACAGCTTGCCAACACACTTCCATCACAGGGCTAGTCAATAGACCTCTGTTACTTATGCACAGGGTTGAGTTGTACAGATTAAAATTCTGCAAACATTCAGAAAAACACAAGTTGTATATCATACAACAGTGTGATGAGTACAAACGTTTTCCATTTACAGAAATAATACATTTTTCAAGCATAGACATGAAGGGGGTTTTTCAAGGAACCAAGATTTTGAAAGTATGTGACTCTTTTACATCAATGTTTTGTTTGCCTATGTGAAAATACTCAATTCTATGTGAAAATACTCAATTCTCAAGTGCGTCACAAAAGAAATTAGTAACTGTCCTAAAGAATATGGTAATTGAACAAACCTACAGAAACTAATTTCTCTGGGAAGTTTTGGCACAGATTTTTAAACCCAGCCTCTGAGATTTTCTGGCAGAGAGATAATGATTCATGATCTTCTGAAGGATGATTAAAAAAAAAAAACCCTATGAAAAAGAGCAATCACCTTTTATTACGGACAGTAGCTCTTTGGAACAGATTCAACAGAATCCTCTTGGTTTTGTTCTTAATTGGTTCCATACAATGCTCCCATCAGGGAAACATTCCTGAGCAAAATTCCACGGAGAATTTTCCGTCATATTGGTGTAATCCTTCTCATACAACACTACTGTTACATTTCTAGCCCTAAATCCAGCATAAAGCACTTTCTTCTTCTGACATTTACGTTAAGACTCAGATGCAGAAAAGACCACAGGCAGTTCATAAGCACGTTATGTATGGTATTTGATGAGCCAGTTGTGCTTGAAGGAAGAGGGTATGTTTCACACATTCTGTGATTTATAAGTGAAAGAATAAAATCATGAGATAGGCAAATTTACAGGCAAAGAATATTCTTATTGATTCAACAATGCTCTCATCACTTTCACAGCTCACACTCATATTCACTATTTGCATTGTTTGGAACTGCTTATTTTGAGAGTAAAAACTGATTCTTGCAGACAACTCTATTATCAAGATAACTGTTTATCCTTTCTACTACCTCTTGTCTGAAAATTAAACAATTATATTATTTCTTTGGGGTTTTTTTCCCTCACATTATTAACATTGGTCAGTGGCTACCTGAAGAAAGTGCAGCTAATTCATTAAGCTTAATTCACACAGCAGACACTCTCACATTTAGCAGCTGCCTTAAGCTTGCTATGGGTCCATAAAAGGATAGCATTTGCCTAAAGGATTAGAAAGTTCTAGATCTAAACAAATTATTCAGGAAGCCCAGATGCCAGCTGTATTATTTCCTTGCAAATCCTGGTATAGAGGCATGCCAAGAAAAAAATAAGAGGTAGAAAGCTACATTTCATAGGTCAATAAAACAGTTTGTTGGTGAAGACCTAGATGAATCTGCAAATACTAACCCAAGGTACCCAATTCCTCCTCCTTTCTTTAGGGTTCTAAGGTTTTGGTAAATTGGGGGTTAATACTCTTCTGTGAAAGTCCTTTCTTTGGGTTATGCCACACGATTCAAAGTGACAGAACAATCAGCAAGCAGCAGCTTACTGTCAGCAGATTAATTAGACTGTTTAGTGCTAAAAATAACATACACATTACATGTTAGTATGTCTCAGTTGACAGATAAAAACTTGTTGAGACACTGTTCAAGCCGTAATGCTAAGATAAATACTTGTTTCTAAATTGTGTGGAAAAGGAGTCCACAAACAAAAACTAAGAACACCCTCAAAGAGATGTTCTCATGGAGAGTTGGCATTCATTCTGTCCACAGACTGATCAATAATGGAAATGCAAAATGTAACAACTGGAACCAACTGACAAACTGGCTTGATCAGGACTTATCTTTCAATTCAAATGACATTATTTGACATAATGATATCATCAACATAACCAAGAAAAATAATATAGTCTGAAGTAGAAGTTTCTCCTCAATAATGGGAGGTCAACAGGGGTGCAAGCATGTTTATTTGAAGGGACACCAACAGCATGAGAGCACCACTCTTTAGCTGCCAAAACAGAATTGCCAAATCAATCCCCATTCCTTCCCACTCCACAGAAAACGTAATCTAGTTAAGTAATAAGCCAGGAAGAAGAACATAAGAAAAAAAAGCTCACAATTCTTGCCAAGTTAAAGCATTATTAAATGGTAAAAAAAAAAATAAAAATTGAAGAGTTAATGCATCAGAGTATCACACAGTATAAAGTTTCAATAAAACAGTGCAGATGGGCATATAATCATCTTTATTCTATATTTGAACTTGGGTTTTCTAATCTCTAAGGCTTTACTAAAAGTTTTGCTAATAGGAAATGTTTTGTTCTCCTGGGAAAGAATTTTCAATTGCTATGATTTTTCTCTCACTACCTCAAGGATAATTGTCTTCTGTAGCCACTGATACAATATCTACTTTGAATCTTCCACTTCTTTGACCAAGGAGTTTAATATAATAGAAAAAAGTTTAATCTTACCTTCCAGTGAGTTTCAATAATGTTTTAATTTCATTTGTCTGGAGGTGATCAACTCAGCACTTCTACAGAGTATCTCTTTTTCAGTAGCTGTCATGAAGATCAGCCTGCTGGAGATTTTATCCTGACCTGTCTTTACTGTGGGACGGAGGGCTGTGCAGACTGCAACCAAGTAATGGAAACCTGTAGGCAGGAGGAATCTGTGGTAAGTATAGTGTTGCTACGAGGTCACAGAACATGAATGCCCCATGTGAAGCAAATGTAGACACTTCCTATTTTCCCTTGTCACTCATGATGGCCACAGCATCATGCTTCTTTTTCCTACCACCACAGGAAAAGCTAGTCTCAGTGATGATTCCGTGGATGACATTTCCATAGACATAGGAAAGCTCAGGTTTCAAAAAGGAACTGAACATATCATGAATAGAAAACCATCCATCCAGAGCCAGTAAGTAGAGAGCTGTTGTCTCCCGTTCCAGATTTCTGAGGTTTGCAGATTTCTGCAGCCTGGAAGATTATTCAGATGAAACCATATATTCACATTGTTCCTATATTCTTACCTAGGACTGTGGTGGTGTCGAATATTTGAGACTGAATGCACATGTAACTGGACTATGTGTTGACCACACATGATAATTTTTCATCATCTCAGGTGAGGATACCAATTTCTCACTGACCTTAACAATAGCATCAACAGTTTTGGTCAGTACAGAAAGAAGTTACCTGGAATCATCACCCCAACCACAGAGCTCAAGGAGAATTCAGCAATCTTTTGTTCCCCACCCACTGCTTTGTCCACAGATTCCTGCTCCAAACTGAAGCCCATCTGGCACCCACAGGTGCTGCTGGATTTCTATGGATCAGGTTAACTTAAAACCAGTTCTTCACTACCATAGTTAAACAAACTTGAACTTATGAACCAGGACACCTTGGGGCTTTAGAGTCTCAGGATGTGTGCATTACTGTTAGGAATTTTCCTTTTCTCATTTTCACTCTCACTGTAATTTCCTAATGTCTAAATTCTGTATGTTCTGTGCTTTATTAAAATAATCCAAATTTTTCTTCCCCGCAGCCTGGATGATGAAGATCTTTTCACAGACTTAATGAAAATGATTATGTGGTGAATTTTAAAACTGCTTGGGGATTCAGATTAGCACCTAGTGAGACTTTCTATACCATCTAGGAGCCTAGCAGCAATAGGGATCTATCTGTCAAAACAACTTTAAAATTTGGCCCATAAAATCTTGTTCATTGACTTTAGTGAACACAGACTGGCATGTTTAAAGAAGGTGAAGAAAGAAAATTCACTATATAGTAAGAAGGTTAATAAAATATCACAATTACAGCCATATCTTAGTACCTGAACTGGCTGAAAAATCCATTTTCCTTTTGTAATCATTCATTTCTCCTGAGCTCCATTCTTTTCCTTTTGCTTCACTCTCCCTAAGTAGCTTTGAAAACTTCCAGCCTAAGGCAGTCAACCACTCTGCAGGGACTCCTTTTACAACAGGCTTGATGTCTCTTGATGACAAGTCATCTAATTAGCAAATCAGGTAAGGGTGGGCAAGGCAGCAGGGGTGAAATCCATTAAAAGCAGCCAGTACTTGATTCATTTTACTGTAAAAAGAAAACTTTTTTTCCCCCACCATGAGTCTGCTTTATCAGAAGTTGTGCTTTGAACCATTAATTCACTGTGGTGGGCTGACCCTGGCTTGTCACCAAGTGCCCACCAAAGCCACTCTATCACTTCCCCTCCTCAACCAGGCAGGGGAAACAAAATACAACAAAAAGCTCATGGGTTGAAATAAAGACAGGGAGAGATCATCCACCAATTGCCTGTCATGGGAAAAAAACAGCCTCAACTTGAGGAAATCAGTTTAATTTATTAGCAATCAAATCAGAGTGGGGTAATTAGAAACAAAACCAACACGCATTCCCTCCACCCCTACCCTCCCTTCTTTTGGCACTGGCTCTATCGGACATCCGGGAAGCTTCTAGCAGCTTCTCACAGCAGCCACCCCTGCAACCCCTCTACTACTAAAGCCTTGTCATGAAAATCCAATATATTTATTAAACTTACAGTTTCAATCAGCTCTCAACCTGCTTAATTTCATCCAGGCTGAGGGAAAACTAACAATTTTGTTCCTCCCTGACTTTCATCAATTAACTGTCTTAAAATCAGGAACTTTGCATTCTAATTGTAGGATGATTGTTACTAGCATATTAATGTACTATGCAGTAAGACAAGGCACTGTGTTTTACTTTGGAAATTAATTTAGCATTTAAGCTATTTGTACTGAAAATCTTTTCAACTGCAACACCTTTGTTCAAGTCTATAGGTTCTTCTGTAGTGTTGTCACTATAACAAACTATTCCTGGCAAACTATTTTACCACTGAAATCCCCAAAGTGGATGGAATCAAACAGTCTTAATACATCTCCTTTGGTTCATTTCTGTACTGTAAAACAGCCTTTCAGGTGGCTGGTTTTAGGAAGCACATGGGAGTTTCTATTGGCTCAAAGGATCCAAGGACATTACTTAAGTTTTCCTGAAAACCCTAGCTAGCAGAATATCTCAATAATGATAGTTGCAGCGTCTAAGGCTTTGAAATACTTTGCAAGGACTAGAGAAGTGAAAGGTAGAGGACAGTATAAAGAGGACATAAGGTTATTTTTACCTTGCCTTTAAGGTACAGCAGCAGTGGAAAAAGTCTGAGTTCAAAGACCTGGCCCATATTTCGTTTCCTGCAATCCTTCTATTCCAAACTTCTATGATAATTGAAAAATAGCAACCATCAGACCTATAATTGTAAACTTGTAACTGGCAAGCAGAAGTCAGTATTTGAAATGTATTTATTAGAAACAGAACTGCCAATTTTTCTTTTATCAATGCAAAAGTGTAAGCCCTACTACCTAAAGCTGGTACTGTAAAACTGCAAGTGCACAAGGACTTTACAATATTCATCTCAACTTTTAAATGCATTCTCTTCCAGTCTTTCCTCACCCTGCTTTTGTATTCAAAAGAAGATTTCCCTGAAGTTGAACAGAGAGAAATGTCACTGATATGCATGATCACAGAGCCCAAAATGTAAACTTGCACATGCATAGATTTTCCCTAGAAATCCCTGAAACATGTTAATCCAATCAAACAAAAGTGCCAGATGCATTCTCCAAGAGAAAAGGCAGCATTAGTGAAGAGATTGCTTATAAAAGTCCATGGTATAGGAGAACAGCAGAACTCGGATTAAAAGCATTTAACAAAAATCATGAAGCAAATAGATTCAAGGAATTGAGGTTACCTTATGCATAGCAGAAGAGGTTATGTATACTTTGTAGATTTCCTTAGCACATTATTCCCTAAAGCTTAGTCACAATATGCTTATGTGTTTCCTTGCATGGCTTCTTTGGATGAACAGGGACCTCTTGGGAAGATTTTAGCAATGGCTGACACCAGTGGTCAACTAAGCACTCCTGACGTTCTGCGTCCTGCTGTCAGCTGTCATGCTGTTTGCTACTAGAGAATGAGAATCCCCCTGTACAATTAAGTTCTATATTAAAAAATGTTGTCAGAGCAAGTGATTCCATCTCCAGACATCATGTTCTTAATTTTAGTATATACTCAAGAACAAAAATTCAACAAAATAATGTGAATTAAGTATAATCAGTATATCTCACACAATAAATTTCTGCATGAACTCACACAAACGCTGTGTCACAATGGATGGCTGAACAAGATTCATCTTTAAAAATAAAGAAAATGCTGATGTTGCCTATTTCCAAGGCAGAAAAATGTAAATCTTCTATAGAACATGACCAGATTCTGCACTGTATGTGGACCAGATAAGAAGAGAAACAGCAAAGTCCTTATCTACAGAGCACACAAACTTATTCCAAAGCCATAAGAATTGTTAGCTTTGAGCCTCATTAATGTGAATCCTAAGTAAGTATGAAGGATGCCTGTATGTGAATGTGAAATTACATGCTCTTTTGAATAAGGACCTGGCTCACATCCTTCTAACTTATAGCACAGGCAGAGCTATATCATTTCATGCATCTGACTACACAGACATGGCTTGTCAGAGTACTGAAGAGATCCAGGTTATGGTCCTTAATGCCAAAGTTTTTGACAGTTATCTGAATAAATAGTATGGGAATTCATGTAGGCAGAAATAATCTAATATCAACTGGGTAGCAGCTGTTAGGTGAAATATAATAGATAAGTAGGTAGTAAATAGGGCAAACCTGAATTGATCATGGATCAACGGGAAATTTAGGAGTACTGTGTCCAACAGGGTTAGCTGCAGCCACCTCTGATTGTCTTGACTGCTCGTATGTCCTCGTAACAAGATAGATAATGCTCCTTACTGACAGGAAATGGGGCTTCTAGAACAAGTTGCATGCTGTCTGCTCTCCAAACGGTACATCCTGTTTTCTCACTGTAAGGAACAGACATGGAGAGGACCCCTCTACACTGCAAAGCTGTGTTATGTGCATGTTCCATGCCAGAAAGTCAAAGGAGCTAAGCCAGTAGAAGCAATACTGCATCTACTCCCCCCACCACCCCGCACTCAAGCAAAAAACCAAAACCAATGTTTTACTGACTTATTTCCCCATAGATGGGGAGCTGAAATTGTCAGAGCAAAAATCAGATGAAAGTTGTCTGCATATGACTACTGCTGAAAACAACAATAATAAAAAATTGAAGTTTCTTGTATATTTTTGTTCAATTCCATTAGAACACAAGATGTTTGTTTTCTATAAAATTACATTTTGCCCCATATGATAGAAGCATAAAGCTAGAATAACCCTGTTCGCATCTGACCAAAACCAATAATAACATCCTATGAAATTAATTTCAAGCTTCTTACGAAAACAAATCACTCTTCAATAAGTATGTCATGGCATGGAATTAGTTATTTGTTTTCATTTTAACAAAAAATCAGTTGTGAACAGGCTCATTTTTTGAGTGCATTTGAAAGAATAACTTCATGCTGCTCTTTAAGGGACATGCTTTTCAATTATTATGCAGATTTTTTTACCTTTTACTGCCATAACATCTCAGTATTACTTTTAACTACAGCAGCAACTGATATTTTCCACTCAGTTTGTTCTGACTTACTACATGCAAATTTGATTTAGTCTTCATCTTAATGAAAACAGTAAATTGAAAAGACGCTTGGAGTATACTCCAAGCCTACAGAGTATATACAGCATATAGAGTAATAGTGTGAACAAAACATAACAGGAAAATATCTCCTGGTGAAGCTATAACATCCCATATTTATTAAAATTAAATTCTTCTCTGCCCAAACAAATAGCATTTTGCCTACCAACAAGACACAAAAATAGCAAAAAAACACCCACAAATGATAATGAATCACAGGAGAGAATGCCTTCCCCATGCTGAAGTGAAAAGAAACTTGGAAATGTTGAAGACATTTGCATTGTGTGTATTACTGTTACTCATTGCATCTACCAAGTGGCAACTCACCATTTTCACTAACATGAGAACCCTATCAAAGACAGTCCCTGCCATAAAGACCAAATATGAAATCAAGCTTTAAAAAAAAAAAACAACAAAGGTGGGATTAACCCTGGTTTACAGAACTAAAGCCCAAAGGACTGTAGGGTCAAACTTTGAGTTTTGCACACACAGAGCAGCTCTAAATTTAGGGGTCCTAAATTTTCAGTCAAAAGCATGTCTACAGAGCATGACTGAAAATGCTTTGCAGCACATGCTTGCTTAAGCCACGCTTGTCTGCACACATGATGATGACAAGGATGTACTAACAGAAGCTGGAATGTATTTGAAATCACAGACTGCATAGTGCAGGGCTTTCAACATAACTGCTAAGAGACAGTAGAATCATTCACATCCTTACATCTATATTGATATCACTACCGATTTGGCTAAGTTACATTATCCAGTCATGCCTTCATTTCACTTTGCAGTCCTCTCTTCTGCAAACTCCAGGTTTGCAGAAGCCCACAGAAACATTAGAGCTCTCACCTGCAAAACCAGATACACCAAAATAAAGAAATGGTTAAACCACAGAGAAACAAACAGCTCATTTTACTTTTGCAGTAGAAGACTGCATATATAATAATACTGTAATACAATTCAGTAAAGTTTGAGGAGTTTCTGAAAAACTAACCTTGCTGTTTTATACCAAATTCACAGGCCAAGCAGATATACAAGTGATTTAATAATACAGCTTCACTAACATTTTTCTAGACAGCTCAATGAGAAAATGAGTCAAACCTTATTCCTAAGATCCATTTTAACATGCTACTCCTGGCTGCAAGGCATGCAGGCAAAGAGTCCACATGCAAGCTTAACAAGAGATAGACAAGGAGAAAGTTGGCACCATTTTCTTCACTGCCAGAGAGTAAATAGGTGGAAACATTATCTTTGCAACTCTGGATTCTAGATGCGAAACTGAGTCCCCTTATGTGATACTGAAATTACTGCTGACCCCAATGACTGCAAGCAGACATACCTCAGCAGGTCTCCCCTCATTAGCTTTTCCATTCATTCTTGTAGATGCTGAAAGACCCTGGTAATTTGGATTACTAGTTAGCTGTGTAGTATGCACAGCTTCTCACAACCTGCACCAATAGCTAAACATTGTGGTGCAGACACAAAATGGTTTATCTAAATAATAAGCCACATGAAGGATGAATACTGTATTACATTACTGAAACAAGAGTATTTTGGAGGCTGAGCATCTGTTGTGTGTTGCATTTTTATTGGAGCTGCATCAAACCTGGCAGTTTTGATTCCCCAGGGCATGAGCATGTATTTTCTTTGGTTGAGATTCAGGCAGTTTCTCACAAAAATGCAGGATTGTTCCAAGTTCTTCTAATAACAGAAGGCTGACACAGGATGATATTTTGAAAATATCTGCAGCTGTCCTCTGTAATTTACAACTTCCAACTCTTGTCACAGTAAATGAGACTGGTATACACCAATTTGGGTTCTTTGAACAAGAGCCCACCATCCAGATACCTGCAGAAAACCCTCCTTCATATCCATGAGGATTGTTTCCTACTACAGAGTGAAAGTGAGACTGGAGATGGCAGGCAGCAAATAAGCCAAACTTTGAGAGCTTTTTTTAGGAAATTTCTGATCATGTGTCAAAATTGAGGGCTCCATGAAACCATTTTGCAGACTGAGCACCTGAGGGACAGAAGCTGACAACAGGACATCAGAGATGGGATAAAAATACAGACTCCTCTTCAATAAGAACAGCACAGGATCAACAGCAAGCACATCTTGTACGTCTCCTCACACAAACATTTTCACAGGAGTAAGCAGAAAAGCCAGGTATATGCACTTCTTCACTGCAAAACATGAATAGGATATGATTGATGGAAATATCTTTAAAGACAAAACATATCTACTCTCAGTAGAAAGAAGTAGGTCTCATTTCCTTCCTTTTCTCCTGTTTTCTATCTTTGATGTTAAGCTCTTGGAAGGCCACTATGCCAAGCAAATACTATTTAGGAGATCCTGTACTACCTGTACTATCAGAGAGTGAAAACTCTTTGAGAAGGCTTATTATAATCCTCTGCTTAGCTTAATAAGCATTGCTCTTGCAATATTATTGTTTGAAAAAGACAAGGCGATCTGTTCTGCTTAGTTAGAATAAGTCACTACACAAAACTAAAAGACCCAAAGACCCAGTTACTTCAATTCATGTTTACACATCAAAGCAATGGCTTGAACTACAAAATTTTCCCAGCGGCTTGGATGAGAACAGAGCACAATCACATCAGCACACAAACTGTACCAAACTGAAAGGTGGAACACTTTTAGCAGTGCTGCTGGACTGAAAACTGCTACATAAAATTTAGTTTAAGAGTCAACTTTTTTGCTTTCATTTCCGCTCTGTGATCTCATTAGGGTTGTAAAATGGAATTCATGTGGATACAAAGCTTTGCACATGTATGCACTTTACTGAATCAGGACAACAGTGAAGTCTGTATAAAGCCTTAGAAAGTAAGTGTAAGAGGAAAAGACTTTATGATGAGTTAAATAACCATAAGGTAGATTTTCATTAGGATCTCTGCAGATAGCAAGTGAAGTCTCAGATCTTCTCTAAACTTGTCATGCCAGAACCCCCCCAGCTGCCAGGTATTCTCTTCAGAAACTGCATACAGATCAGAACTATAGGCACAGCGGTTCCTAGTCGATACTTTATTCTTGAAGGTAAAGTCAAGTTACCTATGCCACTCTGTATCTGCTGAAACATTCCTCTCCTCAGCCTGGAATGGGACTCCAAAGAATGATAGCTCATGTAATGCCAAAGGAGCTAGCTGGGAAATATGCCTTGTCTGATCACATGGCCAAGAGATACCCAAGAGACATGCTGATGAGCCAACACTACAGTCTGCTGGAATTTGATAATTAAAACTGCGCTGTCAGACACTGATAAACAACCATTTAAATGGATGGCAAAATCAGTCATTTTACAGACACTCTTTCATGCTCAGGAAAAGGGATCATAAATAGCTTTGTTTCTTTTCTTCTGAGGTTTAACTTTAGTAATTGTTGTGTTTAGGACCTCTACTTCTGCTGCATTTTAATTTACAGCAGTAGCTGCTTCCAAGCACCACTGTGCAAGGACAGAAAATCAGATGCAGCTCTTGCAACTTGGAAAAAGAATTTCCTGGTTTGATTCTTCTACAACTCATGGTTGATAACCGTGTCTTACATCACTGGAGGACTTGACACAAAGAGAATTGAGGTCAGGTTTCAGTCCAGTATCTTTCAAATCTTCTATTTGAGAACCATATATATCAGTGCTCATCTGCTACTAACAGGATTTAAACTGTTGGTGAGCCATTTACTAGGAATTATGCATCAGCTGCACTTCAGTTTGCAAAGTACAAAACCATGAATGCTCCTAACTTATTCCTAGTATTTTTTTACTTTGCGTGTACCTAGTATATCATCACAGGTTTCTCATACATCCATGTCCTGGGTTCAGCAGTAGCAGTCATTTTTCCCCTTCTTGGTAGCTGGTGCAGCACTGTGTTTTTCACTTGT
>JANRGW010025861.1:0-21813 GCA_024733675.1 Psilopsiagon aymara
TATCCAGCTCCTCACGTGTACCAACCCAAGTCTCAGCTATTAGCAAAAGGCGTCCTACCTTTCAAGAGAGAAGATATAGAAGGTACACACCACGGGCCACCCTACGGTTCCATGACTGGAATCCTTTAGCAGCTCAAATCATTTATTATCACAAAACCAGTATTTGATACACAGAAAGGATAAGTGGTGCTTATGAAGCAAAGATGTATAATAAACAACAAAAATAACCTGCTTTATTTTTTTCAGGGTTGAGAGTGCAATGGACTGCATTCTTTGAAAATGTAAAAGTAAAAGATGGCCAAATGGAAGTATTTTTTGAATACTGACCTGGAAAACTGTATTCTATGCTCAATAAAAAGTTCTTACAAGATGATTTGCAAATAATTTAAATAGTCTTTCTCTGCTGTACCACCATATGTGAAGTACAGTGCCGCACAAATCATAACAATTGTAGTGGTTTACATTTTGCATATCACTTAGCAACTTCTTTTGAAGTTCTAAACAAAAATAATCATTTTGAGTCAAATGAGGACTGTATCACATATAGCAAATGATGTAATAAATCCCATTACAATGAGGTATTTAAGAAAAATACTGAACAGCATTTTAGTAAGAAAAATCAGTCTCATTTGGACAATCACACAGAATTACTCCTCTGGTCCATACGCAGTCTCTGAGCTGGACAGAACATATATTATGTCCTCAGCAACTTACATAAGGCATTCCCATATACCTGAGGATTTCCTTTTGCAAACCTGTGCAAAATCATGGTAATGAGTTATATGTTCCCACCTGCCAGTTGAAGTGTCAAAACAGCCAATATTTGAGTGCTGCATTTCCATCAAGACTAATATAAGAAATTGACTGAAATTTTCCCATTGGCCTCAATGGTATTCACTCACACCTTCAAATTTTTATTTATCCTTGCTCATTGGCACTGTGTGCTCATCATAAATTTGCATACGTTATTTTCTGCTCAATATTCCAGATCTCATTTGCAGGGTGAACTTCTACCAAGCACAATGATAGCAGGAATCCCTGCATAGTATTTTTTCCACATATTAGTCCATCAAAAAATGTAATATTTTCAAAAACAAGAACAACTCCCAAAATCCTTATTAAATGACAGAATCATGATAGCAGCTATTTGGTTTGGTTGCCTGGTGTTTTTCATAAAAACATGAAATAACTCATCCTTTGTAAGGTTTCTGAGAACTGGGAATGGTACACTCAAAATGACATTCGAACTTGAAACAATGAATGCTGCACAATGTAAGCAGCAGAGAAGAGAAGGCTGCAGGGAGACCTCAAAGCAGCCTTCCGGTATCTGAAGGAGGCTTATAGGGATGCTGAAGAGGGACTCTTCATTAGGAACTGTAGTGACAGGACAAGGGGTAATGGGTTCAAACTTAAACAGGGGAGTTTAGATTGAATACGAGGAAGAAATTCTTTAGTGTAAGGGTGGTGAGGCACAGGAATGGGTTGCTCAGGGAAGTTGTGAATGCTCCACCCTTGGCGGTGTTCAAGGCTGGGCTGGACACAGCCTTGGGTGGCATGGTTTAGTGGAAGGTGCCCCTGCCCACAGCAGGGGGGTCGGAAATAGATGATCTTAAGGTCCTTTCCAACCCTAACTATTCTATGATTCTAAGTGATTCAATGTGACATCACAATGAAGAAAGATTAAAAAAAAAAAAAAAAAATATTCAATCACAGCTGCCTCTACGGGAACCCACATGGAATTACAATATTTCTTCAGCAAAGCCTGTGGAATTATCAATAACTGTTGTCCTTTCAAAGCCTTTTTATGACTTCTTATTGTATGCTGCCTTAAAGTTTTGACCAAAACCACAGTTATAACATTGCAACTAAATTAATTCAGATGATATTTAGGGGATGCACTGTATCTTTAATCTCTTTCACAGACACCCCTTTGTCACGGGGAAAGAGCTTGTGTGCCTTGTGAGGTTGAGAGCTAAGCTGGTGGCGTATTTTCCAGCAGAAAGGTAGCCTGAAGTCAACCTGGATGCATCCTCGATCTAAACACTGGCACCTCCCTGACTGTGTCTTAGTGCACCAGAGAAATGTTTGCAATGTCAGTCACACCTGAGTGATGCCTAGAGCAGAATGCCAAACAGACCATCACCTTGTGCACTGCAAACTTAACCTTCACTTTAAGCCCAAACCTAAGATGCGTGGAATTACGAGGAGGAGGCTCAAAGTTAACCATCTCCAAACACTGGCAGTGAGAGATAGCTTCCAGGCAAACCTTCAAACTATGCTTGAAGACCATCCCATAGACTCTTCTCCTGAAGCGTTTTGGCAACATATTAAAAATATCATCCTGCAGTCCTTCAAAGTATCTCTAGAGATTTCCTCAAAGAAAAACAAAGACTGGTTTTATGAAAATAATCAGGTAGTCCAGGAATTGCTGACAAAGAAGAGATCTTCACATCAAGCACACCTAGCTCAGCCATCCTGTCATGTAAGAAAAGCAGCGATTCTCTTGCATGCAGTAAACTCCAACAGAAACATCGTGACATCCAGAACAAGTGGTGGCTTAACCTAGCAGAAAAGATTCAACTATGCGCAGATTTGGGTAAACACAGACGATTCTATGAGGCTCTGAAAGTAGTGTATGGACCCACATACCAGGTTCAAAGTCCTCTACTCAGTGAAAATGGCCAAATGCTTCTCACAGATAAAATCTCTATCCTGAATCGATGGTCTGAACACTTCCAGACTCTCTTCAGTGGCAACCATGTAGTTCAAGGCTTAGGAATTCAGCACATCTCACAATAACCGGTGAAACACTAATTTGATATAGTCCCTACTATGGGAGAGACTCTTAAGGCCATTCAGCAGGTGAAAACTGGCTAGGCACCTGGGGTCGATGGGATCCCACCCGAAATCTGGCAACATGGAGGTCAAGCACTCCATACTAAATTTCAAGAGCTAGTTGTGCACTGTTGGGAACAAGGTGAACTACCACCAGATCTCCATGATGCAATCATTACCACCTTGTACAAGAAAAAAGGAGCGAAGTCAGACTGCTCAAGCTACCGAGGTATAACTCTGCTCTCCATTGCTGGAAAAACTATTGCAAGAATACTATAGAACAGATTAGTACCCACTACAGAAGAACTCCTACCTGAAAGTCAATGTGGTTTCAGAGCAAATAGAAGTACCACAGGCATGGTATTTGTTCTCAGACAATTGAAGAGACTTCTCAAGAGAAGTGCAGAGAATGGAAAAAGGGACTCTATGTAACTTTCATTGATCTTACCAAAGCTTTTGACACTATGAGTAGAAAAGGCCTGTGGCAGATCTTGGAACATTTAGGATGTCTTCCCAAGTTTCTCAAAATGATTATTCTGTTACATGAGGATCAGCGAGGCCAAGTCAAATGTGGCGATGCACTCTCTGAGCCCTTCCCAATAACCAGTGGTGTGAAACAAGGTTGTGTTCTTGCACCAACTGTATTCACAATCTTCTTCAGCATGATGTTTCAAAGGGCTATGGCAGATTCCAACAAAAAAAATGGGCATCTATATCCAATATTGTACCGATGAGAACCTATTCAACCTAAGGCAACTGAAGGCCCACACCAAGACCCTAAATCATCTTGTTTGTGAGTTGCTTTTTGCTGACAATGCCGCCCTCACTGCCAACACAGAAGCAGCTCTGAAGCGTTTATCAACTTGCTTTGCAGAGGCAGCCGAGCTTTTTAGGCTGGAAGTCATCTTGAAGAAGACAGTAGTTCTTTACCAACTTGCACCACAAGAAGATTACCATCATCCCCATGTCACCATAGGTGAGTCAGAGCTTAAGTTAGTCCAGCAGTTCAGCTAACTGGAAAGCATCACTTCCTTGGACGCCATGATTGATAGATAGATAACAGAATAACAAAGGCATACAGAACCTTCAGAAAACTCCATGAAAGAGTCTGGTGTAATAAACACCCAAAGAAAAGTATAAAGATTAGTGTCTATAGAGCCATTGTACTGTCTACCCTTCTATATAGGTCTGAATCTTGGGTTATCTACCACCATCACCTGCGACTCCTCAAATGCTTTCATCAGCGCTGCCTCTGTACGATCCTAAACATCCACTGGGCTGACTGTGTGTCTAATGTTACTGTCCTTGAACAGACAGAGGTCACTGGTATTGAGGCCATGCTGCTGAAAATGCAGCTGTCTGGGCAGGGCATGTCTCCAGGATGGAGGATCACCGTCCCCCTAAGACTGTGTTCTATGGTGAACTCGCCACTGGCTGACACAAGAGAAGTGCCCCAGAGAGGAGATATAAGGACTCCCTGAAACAATATCTTAGCCTTGGCCATACTGACGACCATCAGTGGTCCACCCTGGCCTCCAATCGGGAGATTTGGAGACACATCATACATAACGCTGCTGTCTCTTTTGAGAGCACATGCAGAATCAGTCTTGAGGAGAAAAGACAAAGGAGAAAGATTCATGCCTTGCCGATACCACCTAAGGAGACCTCCCACTGTGCTTTTTGCAACTGGACTTGTCTATGTTGCATTGGTCTTTTTAGCCATCAGAGTGCTTGTAGTAAGTGTGGGTAAAGCCCTTCTCCAATCTTCATTCATGAAGCCAAGCCATGATGATGACGATCTTTAATAGTTAACAGCATGTCCACACATGTTGCTCACGGTATCACCACTGCAACATTTTGTTTAAATAAAGGCTCTTGTGATTGTAACTAGATGCATATGTTCTCACTTTGTCTGGGGGAGCTATCAGCTCATTACCATTCACTACTTCCCTTAAATCATTCCCTTAGGTATAAAACCCATCAGATTTATTTCTATTCAAAATTACAACTAATACAGGCAATATTTTCAAAATCTGTGAGAGGGGAGGCGGATCTTGCCTTTAATCTGTAATTATAGCAGGGAATGTTAATATGAACTGTGAACACTTTGAAATCTTTACTTTTACTGGCTACAGAAAACAACAGTTCAACATTGCAGCAAAGAAATAGGTGGGGTAGAGGGTTAAACACACCAGAGTTTCTCCTCCCTGGTACCCTGGACAATAGTAACATTCATTGTTTATTTATAAGAAATAAATTACATTACTTTCAATCCTTACATGTACCAAATGGTACATCATAGTAAGATAGAGCGAATAGATCACAAAACACACCTTGAAATTATCTCTTGAGTGAAGCCTAACAGCATTTAAAAACCATAACAAAATACATTTACTTGCACAGACTAAGGAAAATACATTGCTTTTCAACAGAATCATTGATTGCTAGAAACCTAGAAACATTATATGTTGCTCAATTCATTGAAGCGTTCAGGCATTTACTGTAAGTATGTGTTTAAAGTCTAATTAAAGTGCTGATATTATTCATATGTAGAAAATCAATCACATGTTCACTGCATAGAGCTTTCGAGTTCTTAAGAAAAAACTATTTTAATATGCTGGGCACCTAAATGAACTTGGACTTTGGGACTGCAAATGAGACAGTATGCCTCTTATATGTCCAAACAACACTATGTTACAAAATAATTAGTATTATCCTGAATAATCAGTAATTCATTCAATCTACATAGACCTATGATTAAAAGGGCTACAAATTCAGATCACACTTAAAAGTCATTATTTGCCGTGGCCTTTGCCAGTGGAGTCAGAGCACCGGAAATGCATTGAGTACTGAGAACACAAAAGTGCTCCTAGGACTGACAGGAGTGGTAAGGGAAACATGGTAGATACATGCCTGTGTATGTACATGCTGGAAAGATGACAACATATCGCTAGTAATAGACATAAGAGATGAGTCACATACTTAAGACAGCATTTTAAAATTCAAAGGTGATATTTTTACAGTGATTTTACAGACTTATTTTAAGCTTTGTACTGCCACTTTATATGATCTTTCCACTTGAAATAAGCACATGCATCTCCATTAGATATTCCTGCACAGTGAAAGAGTTGAATGAATAAAGAAAATGCATTACAGACAGGCATTAGGCTAGCACGTGTCCAAGAAATCTGGGGACAGCTGAAACTGCTGTAACCTCAGCTTTCATTTTTAAGGTAAGATACAAGTATACATGTACGGTGTAAACAAGTCTTTATTCTGATCCACATTAATACTTACCAGATGCAATGAGATCAAGGAAACACTCTCTGAGGCTACTGTTATGGCCAAGTCTAATCTCTCAAGAGACTGACTGAGAAATCAAATACTTATGTTCATAAAACAAATGAGCTTGTGTGAACCTGTTCCTAATAGCTGCAAAATTTAACTGTTGTGCAACTCCCAACCACTTATGCTATGAACAGAGTACTGTTCCACCTTTAATTTTCACCCTTAAAACATCTAAATTCCCCTATGGCTATTTAAGCCACATAACACAATTTAGCACATTTGTGATGCTTTTTTATTAAGAATAACAGAGTGACTAGTGTTTTCTGAATGCTTATTTTACCTGTTTCAGAAGTCAAACAGGCTTCCCCTTGCAATAACGTAAAAAATCAAAATGACAACAACAAAATCACCATCACTCTCAAATTTTCAATCCTATACTAATTTTCAAAATAGTTCTATAAACCAGCATAGACTCAGAGATACAACCGTTTAACACAGTCACATGCTCAGCCTTGGCATAGGGCCAACACAGAATGAAGTGTCAATATCTGCACTGAAATGTGTCCTGCCAAATGTAAGATAAGAGAGAACCAGTGTTTCCGAGCCTCTATAAATGTGAAACCATGGAAACAAGGAGATCAATGCATTAGCAGCCTGATACTTGTCATGCTATAACGTGAACTAAAGGGAGCAGTTCTTCTTCCTTCAATTCATTTGACGTTTTATTTATTAGCTACACTGTTGTGGTTTTTCTATACAAACACCATTGAACTGTTCTATTTCAGTACAGAATTATTTTACACATAACATGTTTCACTGGATAACAAGGTAGAATTTTTAATTTCTATCAAAAGGGAACATTATAGAATCATAGGATGGTTAGAGTTGGAAGGGACCTTAAAGATCATCTAGTTCCAGACCCTCTGTCATGAGCAGGGACACCTTCCACTATACCAGGTTGCCCAAAGCCCTGTCCAGTCTGGCCCTAAACGCTTCCAGGGGTGGGGCATCCACAACTTCTCTAGGCAACTTGCCCATTATACATGGACAAACTAAGCAACTCTGGAAAACACCAGTACTGGGATGCAAAGAACCATCTCCAGGTTAGCCAGTGGGGAACAATATAAAGGACTTGGATAATCAAGCACAGCAAAGAAGAGCAAAAAGCTTGGGTAATTCTGTCTGCATGACCCCAACATACAGCAGGAAAGCAATCAAAATAAGATGCTTAGACAACAGTACAACCTTCATGCAAATAATGAACATTTTATTCTAGCATTTTTATCTGATAATTGTTTAATGGCCCACTTTACTTTCCATGTAAAGAATGACATCTGAATAATAAGGCAACTTTAAAAATGGAATACTAGGTTGTTGTTGTTATTGTTATTGTTCCATAGACTAAAGTTAAAAACAATTTAAACAAAAACTGAAAAAAAAAAAAGTTCCCAGCTCTGGTTTCAGAAAAGGGACAGTGAGCTTGAAACACATACAGTATCACACACTAGAAAATAAACAGAAATTCACTAAATTCCCTCCTCACATGTTTTTTCCACATGGGATTAAGGATTTTAAAAATCTGACTTGCTAGAATCAAAGTATATAGCCATTAAACTTCTCTTTCTCAGCAGTGAGCTGACGTACAGCTTAGCTTTAGCAGACACTCACCTGCTTGTGACGGGTGTCAGTCTCTTCTCCCAGGTTACAAGTGATAGAACAAGAGGTAATGACCTCAAGCTGCACCAGGGGAGGTTTAGACTGGATATTAGAGAAACACTTCTTCACTGGAATGCAGGTCAGGCATTGGAACAGGCTTCCCATTGAAACGGTGGAGTCACCCTCCCTGGAAGTGTTCGAAAACCATGTAGATGAGGCCTTTAGTGACATCACTTACTGGTAGACTTGGCAGTCCTGGGGTAATGGTTAGAGTTTACAATAATAAAGGTCTTTTCCAACCTAGTTGATTCTATGATAGTAATAGCACAATTGTACAACTACTGATGAATCTTGTGATCACTACACAAACAGAAAATTTTCCTATAGAGCAAAAAATGATGATTTATAGACTTTTAAAATACTAATATCTTGAATGACCACTAAAAGGGAGAAAACAGTGGCATCAGGATAAAAATCTGATTGTCCAGGAAAAGACGAACAAACAAAAAACACACCAAAAACCAGGCCTCTCACTTTTCCTACACAATATTGCTCCAGTAATGAAATGTACAAACATTTAGATCATGTCTGCATTGTCCTACCTGTACAAAGATACTAACGATTAAAAATTTTTAGAAAAGAAGCTTTTTCCACTTGAAATAATAATGAAAATTAATCTTTTTACCATTGAGTTGCATGTTTTCCCATAAAAAAAATATTTTTTCCTTCTCACCATAACAGAAGAATGAAAATATACTAGTCCACAGACACACCAGAATGAAATCATGCTGTGCCACTCCAACTAAGATGCTTTTCACAACCTCCAAAAACCCCAGAGACTGGGTTCCACAAAGCAAAGGTAAGCAAAAGAAAAAAAATTCACTCTGAAAGGCACAAACATTTCTGCATTGACAGCTAGGTAAAAGAGTGCACAGGAACAAAAATATGGAGAAGCAAAGTAGTCCCATAATCTCACAACTTCAGAGTAGATTTGGGAAATTCTGCAATAAATACAGACATGACATATAAGTGATAACTTAAACATACTCAATTTTCAGATCATGTAAAAGAGTTAGGTTGTTTGAACTGTACTCCAAGCGCTGTTACAAATGCAAATAATCTCTTGCAATGGCATCCACTGTCAAGTAGACTGAAGGAAATCAGTCACCACGGATGATTTTTAGAATAGTAATCATTATGGTAATGTTAATCTAAGACATCACCCAGCATATTAATGTACCATTCTTCTTCTCCAATATTTATTGCAAGAGGGATGCATACAGTAGAAGCAATTTAGTAAGGTATGAAAGGGCATCATAAGTTAATTTTTTTTTATTTTTAACCTTGTTTCCCAAGAAATGGTAATATATCCCACATCTCAGATTAAATTTCTGTCTTTCTCATCAAAGGAGATTTTTTGCATTTAGTTAAAAAGAGGAGCCAGGCAATTAGCAACAAATATAGTTTTGATAGAACTGCAGAAGTATCTGAGACTGTGACAAGACTGCTACAGCAGTCTTCATAATCAGAATGATGTTCTCTCCACAGGTCCTTCAGAAGAACATGTCTCTCCTGTATAGCTCAAACCTAGACATTAGAAACATTGCAGGCAGCTTATGAGGCATTTCTTGGTTTCATACCTGTATATTTAGGAATACAGCTGTTGCCTTCTGTACCTCAGGGTTGGCATAGGAACTTCTCTTTATGGATCAAAAAACACTGACCCTGCTTAGTGCTTTTTCATTCCATTGTTGATCCTTCTCTTATCTCTTATTCTGCAATGAACTGTTAATGACAGTAGCTCTAAACCAACAATCTCTCAACCTCTTATTCCTAAAAGCAGAGTTTAATTTACAGGTGCCAAGACAGTGGTGGTTGGTGGCACCAAGTGCTCTAAAACCTCAGATCTCTCTCCAGAACCTCCATTCTGCATCGTTACTTCTCTTCACTCATCCACCCTCCCCAAACTAACCTAGATCAAAACCACCATGACTCTTCATGACTTACGTCCCTGTCCTACCCTATGCTTCTTTTCTCCTACTCCGGGTTTCTTGTATTTTGTCCTAAAGAACAAGTATGCCTACCAGCATCTGTTGCCTTTTTTTTTTTCCCCAGGATTTTATTATCCTTTTTCCTTCAGACACATTTATAGATTTCACATACGCACTGCAGCACTTTAAAAAGCAACCACCACTCCTGTCAACTTTGTTTTCTTGCCTGAAACCTGAGACAGAGCTATCATTTTTTTGAAGGTCACTCTTACAAGAAATCCACAATGCATTGTAACCATATCTAGCTTATGTAGGAAGGTACAAAAATATTGTTTATAACTATTTTACAGAAAAGTATAAAGATATTGTTACAGAAAGAATTGTTTCTATACTACAAAACAGCTGTAGGCAGAAATTATTCCTAGGGAGCGTATAGAAATGGACACAAAAAAATAGTTCACATAAAAGAAGTACAAGTCCTCATATTTTTAGACCATTTTACTCCTGCAACTTTAAAATGCTGGCTGTAGATTAATTTTTTTTTTCCTTTCAAACCAACCAAATTGTTTTATCACAGCAATAATAAACCAATAATTTCTAAAAAGTTAATTAGGTTGTGTGCTGCATCAGGATGAAGTTCTGAACTAGGCAAGGCAAGTTTAGGCGGCTTAAGACTTGGAAAGGATTAGAATCATAGAATGTTTTGGGTTGAAAGTGACCTTAAAGGGTATCTAGTTCCACTCCTCTACCATGGCTAGGAACACCTCCCACTAGACCAGGTTGCTTAAAGTCTCATCCAATCTGGTCTTGAACACTGCAAGGTATGGGGCATCCACAGCTTCTCTGAGCAACCTTCTCCACTTTCTCATCACCCTCTGTCAGCTTAAGCCATTCCCTCATATCATATCACTATGTGCCCTGGTAAGAAGTCCTTCTCCACATTTCTTACTCCAACAGATCCATATCCTTCTTATGCTGGGGGCCCCAGAACTGGACACAGCTCTCTGGGTGGGGGTCTCATGATAGTGGAGGAGAGGCAGAGAATCACCTCCCTCAACCTGCTGGACACACTTCCTCCGATGCAGCCCAGGATATGGTTAGCTCTCTGGGCTGCGAGTGCACACTACAGGCTCACATTGAGCTTCTCATCAACCAACACGTTTAAGTCCTCCTTAGGTCTCTACCCAACCTGTAGTTGTGCTTGGGATTGCCCACTTGCACTTAGCCTTGTTGAACTTCATGAGGTTCTCATGAGCCCACCTCTCAAGCATGTCAAGGTCCCTCTGGATGGAATCCCTTTCCTCCAGCATGTTGACTGCACCATGCAGCTTGGTGTCCTTGGCAAACTTGCTGAGGGTGCACTCAATCCCACTGTAAATGTCACTGACAAAGACATTAATTAGCACCAGCCCCAATACTGACCCCTGAGGAACACCACTTATCACTGGTCTCCACTTGGACATTGAGTTATTGACCACAACTCTTAGAGTGTGACCATCTAGACAATTCTTTACCCACTGAGTGGTCCAGCCATCAAATCCATGTCTCTTTAGCACTGCCATCTATCTCACTTTCCACATGAGATACCGAAGCACCAGCAAGGATCATTACCCGACATGAAAGCAACAGTGAAGAGTTTGAAACAAATTTCACGAACAAAAGGAATCAAATTTTAAGCTTTGACTGTAACATTGGGCATTACCAACAAAAGCAGAATAACACAATAAAAGGGAAAAACATTAATCATGGTGATTAATCACCAAGTCAAATCATAATTAGCAGCCTGTACATAAGCCAGAGCCTCAACTACAGCCAAGGGGTACAACTATACCAGTTCAGTTCATGGTTCCAGACAAGAATCCCAGATTCAGCCACCATGAGGGAGGCATCCCTTGGGAAAGTGTACTATTGCTCTCCTACAGGTTTCCCATAGCTCTGAAAGTTATTTGAATAAATATTACCATACAACTGTAATACTATCAAGTTTATTAGGAAACACACTAGCTTTAACAAGAAGAATTAATTACTGACATTTTACTTGGAACCACATTTTCACTGATTTTTGGATCTCATTAGCTGAGCACATAATAAAACATAATCCAGCCTAGCATGCACCTGCTGAACTAAAACTAACACGTGGAACATATGTCATTCCCAGCCCTATCAATGCCACATGGCAAAACTGGCAACACATTCCAGGGATAAGCAAAGACAAAAGCAAAAGAAAAACAAAACCCAAGCAAACCATGAACCACACACACACAAACACTCAAAAAAAAAAAAAAAAAAAAAAAAAAAAAAAAAAAAAACAAACAAAAAATGACCGACAGCTATAAATTCCTGCAGAGAATATCTGCAGTCATTGTTAATTGGCATCTGTGTTCATGAAATAAGGAAGATGGAGTATCAACACCTGCAACATCTTGAACTAGAACACACCAGTGCTCATAGTTTTGCACCACGGAGCTGTTTTCTCTTTCAGACAAATTTCTGTTCTTTATCCTCCTCTGGTCTCTAGTGTTGGTGTGGCACATTCTTTTTATCAGAAGCTTTTACAAAGTGATGTTAGTAACCCTGTCTCTAAACACCTGTCTGTAATTGCACAGAGGCTGTCTGAAATTTACACTGAATTCCAGCAACTTACTCCCGTCCACATACAGCACTCTTCTAACCCAACTTCAAAGCCAGGAAAGGAAGAAAGGAACAAAAAAAACCTTTCACAATTTGTATTTGTGAAGTGTTAGCTTACATTTAGATTTTAAAATGTTGAGCTTAAGACTCTTGCATTAGAATTCCATTTAAGAGTGATGCTTATGGAATACAATTAGACTCTGAAAAATTACTACACAAATTTTCAGGGTCGTGGTTTTTTTTACTTTTTAGCTGATAACTGCTTAAGAGATAATTATTTTATACTTCTGGACTGCTAAGCCATGAAAAAATATGTTTACATTCACATGAAAATCTTCTCACTTACCCTAGAGTGTCTTTGTGAGATTTCAAGAAAAATCAAAGAATATACTTATTAAGTGTTTTAACTACATGATTAATGACTTAGAACAAGTGTCTATTCTGATGAATGAAAATCTCATTATTTTGAAATGCTGACTTATTCTACTTGATTACTCCAGTTAACAGACAGGAATATTAAATTCTAGACCATATAAAACTCATTTATCTTAAATTTTTACATGAAAAACAATCTTGTGTTATAGGTTGCTGTCAAATAAACTTCTAGTAATGAAACAGCTACACAGTAGCTAATCAGTAGCAGCTTGTTTTGCAACATAAAGGATAACAAAAATATAGTTTGCATACCAAATGAACCTTACAAGTATTAAAATGCTGGCCAGGATTACAATGCTGGGTTACAACCTTGCTAGTCATAAGAGATATGACAGTGGATTCACCTAATGCAGACATCATTTCATTTTATCACTGCGGCATACTTACTGAATACCCTAATGCAACAAGCAAAATTCATGTTTTCCCTTGAACAGTGGCCTTTGGCACACATGAATATGCTTATAGGAAGGCTTTTGCCAACATAGCTAATATTTCAGAGGGAAAGGAAATTGCATCCTTAATGATCACAAAAATTTCAGTTAAATGCAAAACAGGCTGGGGAGCCAACTGAAGGTCAAGCCAGTTAGAGGTAAAGTTCCTTGAAAGAACAGGGTCCTGAAGTTAAATTATTTTCAGGAAGAAGTCTGCTGATAGGTCAATAGCATGAGTTTTATAGCTGACAACACTCATGGAAAGAAATCACTTCCAAGGCTGAAGTGGCTATGGACCACTGAACAACAAGATGAGGAAAAAAAGTAACTCTGAAAGTCAAGATACATTTTTAGGCTCACCACTTAGAAACTCAAAAAAAAATGCTGCTTGCGTGACTGGTAAGTAAAGCAGCCTAATGCATCTCACCCTCAAAAGCTGTTGAAATACATAACAAAAATACAATGCTTTACAAGGAAACATAGAAATGATTGATGAAATATTGACAGTAATAGTAATCTAAAAGTTCAACTTCTTTCCATTGGCAGAATGACTACAGCTTCCTTTGCCTCTTCAAATCAGCGTTGAATGGGTTGGATGAGGTATCTGTATTATAAATATCCACTCAGGCACACTTTTCTCACACAAACTGCTGTTGAGCATTGTATGTAAATCCCCCTTCACACTGCCTCTAAAGACTATAATCCTTTTTCCAGTGTTTCCAAGATGCCTAACTAACTAAAATAAATAAATACAAATTTTGCCCAAATAAAGAAATGTGTTATAGTGTATTAAAACATAGAGCTTGGCCATTCTTGCACCCTGAAAGTTAATCTTCATATTGCTCTAAAGTTTGTTCTTACAATCATGTTAAAGTTGTTTGGATGCTTTCGTAGATATTCCTGACTATGCAATTCAGGACACAAAGAAATTTAGTTTGAACATTTTAATCAGAGCAATAAGCTCAACTCTCCATCTCTAGTAAGCAAAGGACCTAAGCTTGAAACTGAGGTGTCACTAATAACTTGAAAAGAGTCAGTGCCTTTTACAAGAATTTCACTATATTGAAACTGTACACATTACAGAGCAGTACAGCTGCTCTGCCTACTTAAATCTGGAAAGAGCTTTCAGCATACTCATTATTTTAAAAGGTTGAACATTTACAGCACAATGGAATACTCTTTGGAAAAAGTGTCATGCTATTCAGCTGCAATTTATCAGTTCACCTATTAACACAGAAATAAAAACGAAGAAAGAGCAGGAAAATGGCAACTGGAATCAGCAGCTCCACCTGAAGATGGACTTTGGGCCCATCCAGATTATTTAACTGCAAACAAAACTTACAGCAATCAGGAGGCAAGAATCAATTACAGTGTTATAAACTCAGTGATCTTCCATGGAATACATAAGATTACGCGGGCACCTTTATGTAGGGTATTCGCAGATTTTTCCTTTCCACTGGGAAGGTGAAAGGCTGAGAAAGGGGAAAGGCACTTTGAAAGTACTCTGAAAGTACTGAAAGTATCCATTCCCCTCATTTGTTCCTCACTAAGTGGTAAGATTTGTATCGCTCTTGTACACAGAATTTAAAAATAAAAACTTAGGCTACAGAGTTGGAGTCAGTCCACAGCCAGCTTCTCACAAACATATAGACATACTTCTCTTCCACATACAAATAAATTAGCAAGTTCTTTCAAAGTACTAATGAAAAAAAACCCTCACTTCCTTCACTTTCATAATCACAGATGTATTAATAATTCTTCATTCCAACCAAATACAAGTCTCCATCTGCATCTTCACAGCCCTTGTTTGTACTCACAAGGTACTATATGCATTCAGATCAGAAATCTGATTGCCATCTGTACGTACAAACAAGGTGCAAAATATATTCAAGAATTCAAATCAACTTTTTGCCCAAATACTGATGGCTCAATTAAACATGGCCTCCTGAAATGTGTCCAGTACATTCTACAGTTCAGATGGCTTTGGAATTAGTTTTCACCATCTCAGGGACTTACTAGAAAGTTAGTACATTTATCTTGGACAAATATTACACTACTTTTGATGAAACCTAACAAAGACTGTCATTAGCAAAATGAGACATTTTTGCTGGTTAAGTTTCTTATATTTGTTGGTTTGCATGCAACAGTCTAGAGAGAGACAGGATGAATTAAGTTTTGAATTACATCCTTTTCACAAAGAAAGGTAACTGATAAAAATTCAGCAAATAAGCAGAACCAGGGAAGTTACTAATACCAAAGTCAACAATACTGGACCACATATACCCTTACTTCTAGACATCTTATAAAATCAAAGTTCGGATTAATAAAATAATTGGTCGCCCACACTTCAATGCTATAAACATCAGGCAAAACTCTGCTGAAACCTCATGGTTGTTTAGTGATGTGGGAAAGTGTTTGTAGGAACCAAGAGGAACTAAAATCAAGGTAAGAGTCTGTTCTCTGCATTATGGCCTTTACATCCAAGACCATTCTCTCCAAGAATTTCTACAAACATCTGACTTATTACCCTGTCTGGGAACTCAAAATACCCATGGGCATGAAAGGTGTCTGCGTATCAACAGAAGGCATGCATGGCATACTCCCATCAGGACTTGAGAACAGCTAGCAGAGAAAGCATCCGAAGTCAAAGCTATAGACATTCCTGAACTTTCCTGCTCCTTCAAACCAAGCAGAGCTTCATTCTACCATAAAGTGGATGCTCAGGTAAAAACAAAACTTCATGCACACAAGCACAGCATTTTATCCATTATTTTCTCCTTTTCTTCCTTCGGTGCTAGTACTAACATAAAGCCTGAAAATCTTCAGTGGGTTAGTTTTAAGAAAGTTATTAATAAATGATTACCTTTCTTTTTACCTCCATTTGTTGTTTAATAAATTCTACACAAAGCAATATAGCAGTACACATAATCACAAATTAAATTTACAGAAGGCCAACTCAATGTGAAATGCATGCTTACAAAGCATGCTAATCAAACACTGACAACTAACATTGATTTTGATGTAAAAGAAATAAATAGCAAGGCTGAAAACAGCCTAAATTCCTTATTAGTGGCACAGCCATGGGGCTCAAGACAATCCATCATTTTTTTGTTTGCTTGCTTAAATATGAGAATTCATGTTTGTACAATTCCCTCCTTTTAGTCCAATACATTTTTGGCAAGGAGGCAGAGTTTTAAGCAGATGACATATTTATAATCAGAAGATCTTCATATTTTTTGCTGTTAATAACTTGATTAGAGGGAGAAAGTAAACTATTCCTCTGAAGGAATACTTTGAACAATTTTACATTACCAAATAAACCAATATAGGCAGTGGCATAATTAGGCAGAAAGAGCTTGGGCTGGTTATGGCTGGAGTACAGTTGATTTTCCTTACAGTATACAGTATGGAGCTATGCAATTTTCTTTGCAACTAAAGTTCTGGGAAACAAAAAATTCTTAGTTAAGTACCCACAAAAAAGTATTTTATAATAGGCAAATGAATAAAAATGTTATAGATTTCTGACAGTTTAGAAACATTGACAATGAGAATGTAAAGAGTATTTCAGTCCAAAGTATATAAGCATTTAGCCTTTGTTTGTTAAGGAAAGGGGTTATCAGTTCACTACATAGATGCATAATCATGTACCAAGTACAGAAGAGGCTATTAGTGAAAGCAGACAGACAAACAAATAGAACAGATGGGCAGAATCACCAGATGGACAGACATTTCATACATAACAATTCTACTGCTCTCTGAGCAGCTCAGGTTGAAAAGAACCCCCTTAATTACAACAGTTTCTCTTTTTCTATCAACACAAACAAGGACAAAAGGACTATTAGTATTCATCCTGGTTACAAGACAAATTGTTAATTATACCAGATGACACTGATAACCTGTTCACTAACATGTTTAATTTACTTGCTATGGTAAGTTAATGAATTTTTGTCTCTCTTCTCATTTAGTCTTCCTCATCTTTATTAGATCTACCATCATGAGTGCAAATGATGTGGACATGACTATCATCTCTATGATAAATACCACTACCTTCAACTTTCATCAGAAAATTATGTAAGCAAATAACTAGGGGAAAACAAACAAAACAAAAATAGCCCCAAAACACCTAGTTGTCTTTCTTCCAGTGTTTCCATTCCCTGATTTTAACTGGTGTGAAAAAATAGCAACTGAAATCTAAGATGTGCATATGAACGGTGAATGAACAGTTCAGAGGATTTAACCTCCGTAGCTTTAAACAATTTAAATAATGCTATTTTCAAAAAGTACTACTATTATTATTCAGATAATATTTAGAAAGTATTAAGTTATTTTGTATGCAAGAAATTCATCACCTTGTAACACAGAAATCTTGTAACTTTTCCACTGTGACTGGAGTCCTCAACAAGAAATGTTCCACCATGGAAAATAATTTATTTTGCATTTAAGTGTTGACCATTAAATTAAGTCGCTTCATTCTGTGAAGGAAAAGGTTGGAAGTAGTACATCATTATGAGCAGTCACCAAATCTGTTTCATTTCCTTTGCGCTGCTTACCTGAGTATAAACACCACTGCATCAATAAACAGAAGTTGGAATGATACATCATAACACAGACTAGATATTTTGTCTTAGAAAGCAAATACAAGCTGCAAAACATTTGATACTGTAATTTCCTGATGTAGCTACACAGGGGTAGAATGATAGTACCAGCCAAAGATCAAAACTGAATACCTAATTCTCCACTCCTTTAGAGCCTGTGTATTCCCATACACCTGTAAACAATGGGAGTGAAACACTACCATTTTAGTAGGATATGTTTCCTACTCTTTGCAAAGACAGAAATCTGACTAATGTCCCAGGGAGAGCTTCCTGAAAATCATGATTAGGCACTGACTCCTACTTCTTACCCCTTCTTCTACTAATACATTTAAAAAGTAAAACACATCACACTTTCTTGTCATTTTGTATGTAAGTGTGCAATTTAATATCAATTCTGCATTAACTATGTTACAGAATCACAAATAGGAAGGCAGAAAATCCCTGCACTGAGTAATCAGAAAGGAGTTACAGACTGGTGATACACACTTAAAGATTTAAGAAGACAGACTTCCAGGAGAAAATTGAACAGTCTGAACTTACTGAACCATAGAATAGCTTGAGTTGGAAGGGACCCTCCAGGATCAGCAAGTCCAACTTCTGAATCCAGAAAGGGCAGCCCAAAATTAAACCAAAGAGCATTGTCCATATGCTCCTTTAACTCTGACAGGCTTGGGGCCATGACCACTGCCCTGGGGATCTTGTTCCATTGCTCAACCACCTTCTCAGTGAAGACCTTTCTCCTAATAGCCAATCTTAACTTCTCCTGGTGCAGTTTTATGCCATTTCCTCACCTATCATATTCATGAGCAGACACACTACACCCATTTCATATGTTATGAAGCACCTACTTAATACCAAATTTTTCAGTTTCAGTATCTTCTGTAGCTACCAGGGTTCTATAGATAATCACTCATCAAGGAAGTTAAATGCTAATAATCTCTACAACTTTCTCATTACTTTCATCTATTAACTTACCTATTTCAAAACACTGTAAATATATATTTCTATTCCAATGGCAAGAAAAGTTAATGAAATTATGGCAGCAGTTAAGGCACTCATTTCTGTGGTGGTCATTTGATAAAAATAACTCATTTTAAGACCTGCAGCATGGAAATAACAATGCAAAATATTTGTACACACACTGCAGTACTGCCAGCCTGACTCAGGCAGTTGCACTTATGGAGGCAGATATAAACGTAGGAACCCTACTCACAGCCCCATTAGACGAACAGCAGAACAAGACCAGTTGAAACAGAGGAATATGGAAAGGGATAATGGGGCAGCAAGTGAGATGTGACAGTCCAGACTGCTGACCCAGGAGATTTCAGAGTCCTAACTCACATAGAACTCTTCAGATCTGCAGCCAGCACAGGGAGTAACAAAAGTGTAAGTTTCAACTGGTAGATCCAGGGCCACAGCACATTAAGAAGTTAAACAGTTAGATAAATCTTCCCAGTAATCATACTTACCTCTGAGACTGAAATGGGAAATAGTGTCTGATGTCAGTTCTTAGTCTGTAAGTATTTGCAGGTGCATCAGTCTCTTTAAAATCTATTCCCACTTCACAGGAAAGAAAATGAAGATCAAAGTTTGAGTTGACACTCTAGACTTCAGATTTTTCATCTTGAAATATGTAGAATATAGACTTACAATGGGAAAGAAAAGTAAATTTTAGTTATACCTGAAGGACAGATATTTATCTTGACACAATATAAGAAACTATCTTGAAGCTCACCTGCTGATCACAGAAACAGGGTCAAATCAACTTTTGTAGGACTTGGGGTGGGAAGAGAGGGCACCCCACAAGATCAGAGTTAAAAATAAAAAGCCCTGAGGGTTTAGTTTGGTTGTTGGTTTTGGTTTCAGTTTTGGTTGGTTGGGTTTTTTTTATGGTTGATCTAAATTGTGGAAATGTAAATTTTTGCTCCATAGAGATAAAGTACAGAAGAGCAATCAAACCAGAGCTGCTGTCACCAGTTTTTAATCTTTTGCGTAAAATTCTTATAACCAAAGCACAAGTCATATCAGTGAGAAAGGGTTGACAATTTGAGTCTTGCTTAAACAGCAAGAGTACAACAAATCCTCCACAAATAGGTGCTTCCATAGTTTAATTATTCCTAGCATGAAAATGCATTCTAGTTTGAACACGAACATTGAGTTAAGTGTGGAAAAAGTATTATACAACAAACAAGTCGCTTGCCTGCTTTAGCTCTCCAGTTAGGTAACTGTTCTCAGGAAAGCTAACATGTAACAGCAGAATAATAATAAAACCTTTCCACTGACATTTCCATAGCTACCCACTGGAACCTCCCTCTACACTGCTGCATTCCTATACCATGCAGCATCTGCATGTTAATTACATAAACATATATGCCATTCCTGGATTTTCAAGGTTTTTTTCACCCAAAACATGCTTTTCTTCTATAATAAATAATAGTAATAAAAAATAATAACAAAAATTCATCTAGCATCACTTCACTTTTTAGATTGGGAAAGGAATATCATGGAGCCAGTGTGAGTTAGCATGGATTGGTCAGAAGGAAGAGGATCTCTGGGGAATGACAGCACCTCTGCTCTGCCCTCTCCTGTGCCATCAGTTTTTCTGGAGGACTTCTCTCCTTGCTCACAG
Organism: Psilopsiagon aymara; assembly: GCA_024733675.1. Classification (NCBI taxonomy): domain Eukaryota; kingdom Metazoa; phylum Chordata; class Aves; order Psittaciformes; family Psittacidae; genus Psilopsiagon; species Psilopsiagon aymara. The sequence goes on from JANRGW010025861.1 coordinate 20,492, forward strand.
CAGGAATACACCTGACCGTCTTCGTAATACCCAATATTATGCTAATAGCTGAGACACCTTAGTCCTCCTAGCTGACAGTTGATGAAATTATATACTGTTCAAGTCCTCTTGTAAGGCCTTACTTTTGATCCTTCTTGATTTATAGTTCCATCAAACTATAGTAAATTAGTTCCACTGTAAACCATTGGTTAATCTTTGTATTTAGAAAATACGCAGAAGTGCTCAGGACCAGAAATTTGTGATGAGAGATAGAGGCTCTCCAGAGGCTTTAAATAATTATTTCCAGAAATGCCACCCAAACAGCAATATATGGAAACCCTTTAATTTTGTCATTCAGCCCCCACTCTATGTTCTACTCAAATGACCTTCCATGAAAAAAAATTGGGGAATTTCTCCTGTAAATTAACTCTTCAATACAATGAAGCTATTATAATGCTTTTCATCCCTCCATGGGATTTTAGCACAACCCGTGACTATTGCTAAGTATCTGCAGTGCAGAAAAGTAAAACTGGTCATAGTACTCTCAAAGGCAGTACCTGAAATACCATAATAATTCATTAAACAGCTTTTAATCAGATTGAAACTATTCAGCAAAGGAATCCCTTTTGTCTATAACTTACTGACTCATATATATTAACTGTTCTCCTTCCTGAAACAATATTGGGGAAAGTTGCATTTAATTCTTGGACAAAACCCTCAAATAATACAGTGAAGATAAATCACTTACAAATAGCGTTTGTAAAACCAGTCCCAGTGAGGCTTTTTTATCAAAAGGCTATTAGAAAATGTATTACTAAATTTAATTTGATAGACTGTATTTACCCAAAATAAAATCTAAGCTATTTCTGGACCACGACAATTCATCAAGTTAATTTATTACATGGGAAGAATTTCTTAATTGCCTCCACAGTAATTCATTTAAAATGGAAGTAAAAAGAAATCACAAATTAATCATCCTTTTCAATTATTTCCTTCCTGTCGTGGCTTAAGCCCAGCCGTAATTTAGCCACACAGTTCGTTAGCTCCCCAGAGGGATGGGGAGGAGAATCAAAAGAATGTAACTCCCATGGGCTGAGATAAGAACAGTGCAGTAACTAAGGTATAACACAAACCACTGTGCTACCACCAAAAATAATAACGACAAGGGAAACAACAAGGGAAGAGAATACAACCGCTCACCACCTGCCAACCGATACCAAGCCCAACTGTGCAGTGAACCAGCTCTTCTGGGTCCTTGCCCCCAGTTTTTACATCCTGGGCATGACGTGCTGTGATATGGAATACCTCTTTGGTCAGTTTGGGTCAGGTGTCCTGTCTCTGCT